>CM035425.1:126532591-126540091 GCA_020310875.1 Ceratopteris richardii | reverse complement strand
AGAAAGTCTGGAATCTCATTTTAAGTGCATCTTAGACATCACATGGGGAAGTGTATCTTCCATGTTCAAAGTTGATGCAAGCTCTCGTAATTCTAGATGGCAAGGAGAGTTGCTCTTTACATATAAGGAGGGCCTCACTTCACCTCACATGTGCACATTCACTCTGCCTCAATTGCGAGAAGTGTTCATTCGCTCCACATGCAGTCATCATGCTTGTGAAGAACTTCGTGTAAGTTTATATTTTATTCATCATGTTGCATATCTTTTGTTCATTTCAAAATGGTATCAATGCATCGGTTTAGGATTTTTTTATCAAGCCTTTTTATTACCATTTGTGTGATTAGAGCATGATTTTCACCACTTTCTCTTCCATCATGCCCTCGCTCAATCAACCATTAATACTAAGTTATATTCTTTCAATTCATGTTTTTTGTGCTCAACTTATCATCTTTTGCACCTTAGATGCGTTAAGGGCTATATTTTGCAATGCAGAGTGAGTATAAGCACTTGCAACTTGTAGTACTCCTTTGGAATGGAGCTTGGGCTATAGATATGAAGGAAGAGCATATCTTGCAGTTCTCAGGAGAGAAAAGGCAGATGCATCCGTGCACGAGATCAGCTCATTCAGAAATTCAGGTTGATGAAGCATCAAAGAATTTCATGTAGCTGCACTTGGAAAGCTGACATTTGGAATGTTCAATAAAATCGAAGAAAGTTTGTTGCTGCTCGTGATCCTACTGTGAAGAACCATGCTTGTGTTGGTTGCTTTGGCTATGCATTAGGTTGTATGCAGGTTCGTCATGGTTAACTGCATATACACAGCTGCCCTTTACTGTGCTCCAGCCATTTGGAATCATATAGAGGCTAGAACTTAAAAGCCTTTGCAGAGGCTCCATGGTGCATCATAGGTGCAGATTGGACAGGCACATTGCAACACTTATGACAATGTTTACGTACAAGTGACAAGTCTCAAACCCTGCTAGTTAGATGTAATAGAGATAGGTGCACTACAATTCTATGAAACAGAAGCTCATTTAGCAATTCCCGGGGCTTTCATGGGAAGAAGTAGATGGGATCTTTATTATAAGTTTTTGTCCTTTCTTTTCCCCCCTGGGGGGGGGGAGGGGAACCGATGCTGAATGGTTTCAAAGCGGTCCATGGCTGCCAGAATCCAATATGCACACTTAAGGGGCATTAAGCTGTTGTCATAAGCCGAATAGCAAGGATTTTCTAAAGTCAGCCTTTGTATATTTGTGATGCCAAAGATTTGTTAATGAACCTGCTCACATAGGGGACAACGACTTTCACATACAGAGCATGAGTATCATTGTCTTCAGAATCCTAACTGGAAAGCTGCTGAGAGAAAGTGGTGGCAACTGGGATGAGCCTGCAGTCAACCTGCCCACAATAATGAAGGCAGCAGTAATCCACAGTTCTCCCCAAGTTCTATCCCTTGGGGAGAACTGTGGATAGAGCTTCTGCGTTTTCAATAGAGAGCATGAGCATGATCGTCCTCAAAATCCTAACTGGAAAGCTGCTGAAAGAAAGTGGTGGCAGCTGGGATGAACCTGCACTCAACCTGCCCACAATAATGAAGGCAGCAGTAATCAAAGAGTTCATCTCAGAATAGAGCGAAGGATTGATCTTGCTATTACAAAAATGAAGGTGCTCTTCAGCCTGTGCACAGGCTAGAAGAGCCTAAGAGGGGAGAGGAGTGCCTTCAATCAAGTGTTGGGCTCCAAACAATAGGCTTGCATCATGAATAAAAGAGAGTAGATGAAAAATAAAGGCCTGCAGGATTGATCCCTGCCATTGTCATGAACATGATGGGGGGCACAGGAGTGGAACAGAGAAAGTAGTGGAGACGTCTTGATGTTGTCCTTGGACTATCCATAGATATATGGATGGTTTGAATGCACCAATTAGACTACAAGGATATGCTTTGTGCCTATTTTTTGGTGTCTTTGTTATTGCAAGTAACATCTTCCTCTTTATGAGTTTGCTTTTTTATTTGCTAAGCAGAAGACTATCAGATATAGCCTGTTTATGTGGACGTACAGTTAGGGCTTGGACCAAATCGAATGACAGTGAACTCAAGGATGGAACCACAATTTGTGACTGATTATTTTAGGATATGAAAATGATGTTGCAAATAGAGAGGGAGAGCAAAAGGATAGTACATGATCACATTATCTTATATGCTTAGTTGCAGGATAGGACTCATAGCCTGTACGTTGGTGTGTGGTGTACCTTCAGTGATTGAGGGACTATGATACGAAGGGGATCTGGATGTTCATGAAGTTCTCTTGGTTATTGTGGACCAGTTCAAATCACAAAGAGGGTAGTAGATGTCTCTTATAAGGTGGATCTACCTCTAGAGGTCTTTGTACACCTATTCCAGGTGACTTCGCTTGAACGAGCACCTAGAACAGGATACTTTTTTGACACCTTCCTGATGAGGATGACTTGATTTTAGAGGACACTATATGCTATGTTTATATGGAAGCTTGATTTTGTTCGGAGCAGAGGGTACAAGTGTCTCTATGGCTTTGTACCCCGAGCAGCTGATAAAGTGGAAGCACTGTGTATGTTTGTTTTGACTTTGATTTTAGTGAAATCGTTGCAGGATCAGTCATAAGTGAGCTGGGGGGATTCTTATGTGTGCAGTTGCTGAGGACAAGAAGATGGCTGCTTTTACATATGATGTGTGTGTATTGCACCACTTCCTTGCATGCATGCACAATATGATTTGGTAGCCTAGTTGTGCATATCCATGTATATACACACATGGATGGCCTCCTTGGTGGAGTCACAGATGAGCCTATTTTGGTGTAGGTGTTTTGATATGGGAGACCACACTTATGGTGATGGCCACGCGGTAGTTTCAGTGTCTCAGGCAGGGTGGTGAATGTGTTTGGATTCATGGGTGGGAGATGACTCTGATGTCCATGGTATGTTTTGCCTGTCCTGTTCTTTTTCTGTTCAGCACATGGGATTTTGAAGAGCACTAGCTTGAGAGTTGTCACGGGCTAGAACAAATTTTTGTTCGTTTGCCAAAAGTTTCTGTGCATTTAAATGGTTTATCAGGGAGACGGGCTGCTTTTTGTTATCCTTAAAGAAGAAATGGTTCTTTCAAGGCTCACATGTGTATACCATTGAATGTGGCCTCTTGTCTTTATGGGGATGTGATGAGATGCCGGGAGATGGACTTTAATTTTTTTCCCTTGAAATGAAATAGCATATGTACTTGGGATGGGAGTATATTGGTGGCTTTGGAATGATATTTTCTATGTTCAATACCAAAAAGATTATGCTCTACTCCTGTAATCATAATGATGAGCCAAAGTTTTGTAGATGACAGTTTTCTTCTGAGCCAACATCTTGTTGAAGGCGGGTGTTATTTCCACCTAAGGTGGAAATTCAGTCTTGTAACAAAGGGGAGAAGAGCAAGATCCATGCAAAAGTGCTGAAAAAGGAAGTTTTATGTTTAAATTCAATCAATAAGCGATTTTTTAAGTGATGATGATTGTTATAATTGAGCTAAGATTTTGTGGAGAATCTGTGTATTTGACAGATTGTATATTTGATTAAATGAATGACTAGAAGATATGGGAAGACTTGACCTCTTAGATAGGACTGGGTACTAATTCTCAACCTTCTCTTATGGATATATCTTTTGTGGCCTTATAGGTGAAGTGTAAACAGATGAATCAGATTCTTTGTTACTAAAATTCACCGAGCAAAGGAGGAGTTGTTTGCTTGCTTGGGAAGTTGGAGTGAGAATCGATTTCAGGGAAGTTGGAGTGAGAATTGAATTCAAATTATAATGGGTTTAGATGAGGGAATTGTTGTGCACTCTAATTTAAATTCTGAAAAGGGCACTGACAGTTATGTGTTTATACTGTGTGGTGTATTGGACCTGGAGGAAATCAGAGAGAAGGTTTTTGCAGGATGTGTATCTTTGTAGAGAAAGAGTAGCAGCTCACTGATGTCCAGAGCCATTGTCTGTTTTAGTTGCTTGGGTTCAAAAGTCCATGGGAAGGTGTTCATCTAGTGTTTGCAAGGAGAGATTGTTGTCTTTGTGAACTGGAGTTTTTGAAGTAGGCACAACACAAGGAAATGCAGGGCAGAATATTTGGACCAATGCATTGTACGAAGTATTATTCATATACTAAGTGTACTAAGAGTCATATATTAATACTGTCTGGTGTATTGCACCTGGAGGGTTTTGGGATTCTACTAGTGCAGTGGAGAGAGAAATTAGAGACATTGTTTTTGTATGATATGTTTCTTAGTAAAGAAAGAGTAGAACTTCACAGACGTTTCAGAGCCGTTGCCTGTTGTAATGGCCTGGGGCCAAGGGTTTATGTGAAGGTGTTTTTTCGCACTAGCAAGGAGAGATTGTCGCCCTTGTGAACTGGAGATCTGGAAATATACAAAATATAAGAAAATGAAGTGCAGAATATGGTGGACCAATGTATTGTACGAAGTATTGTTCATAGACTAGGTGTGCTGATACAGAAACTCTATATGCTTGGAATGTTCTCACTTAACAAAATTTTAAGATATGCAGAGAAAATATGCCCTAGAAAAGGCCTGGAGTTAAAAGTGAAGCTTCCCAAAATTAATGCTCCGGCTTAGTAGAGAGCACGTCCAAAAGTGTTGGCTGAAGTCCTAAACTATTTCATGAAATGTGGCTAAATCTTCACAAAGATCCTGGGATGAAGTTCCTTTTACAAGCTCATGTTTCTTGAAGAAAGGTGAAGTGCCATGATAGTGTCCGATATGAATGATCCAAGGATATCTTGGAGGGAGTCTTGCATTAGAAGTGAGATTGTGGTGATGCTGCTGATTGGTTTGACATGTACATGGAAGTTAGGCAGAAGAGGTTGACTGTTGCCAGAAAAGAAGTCTCAGAATATAGGTCATTGTATTAGGAAAAGAGTAGGATTTTGTCTCTTTTTTCAGTGTTGATTGTTTTTTGTATTTAACAAAGATACGAGCTTATGGAAAGTCCCAATATGACAGAATGCATGGATAACTTTCTGTAAACTATTGTGCTGGGAAAAAAATATGTATTAAATCGCTGGTGGTTGCTTCATATGAGTATTAAGTGGAAGCCCAAGAAGGTATGGTGGCTTAAAACATAATTTGTCTTTTATCCAGAGGATTTTTATCCCTAATCTTAAAATGTATGACTGAGGCTTCCATCTTCCTGTGAAGGCTCTGGTATAGATAGAATATGTGGTCATTCATGGCTGGACTGAAGAATAGCTGAGAATGGCTTTCAGCAATGAAAGGATTGATTGGATGTAAACTTTAACGACTGTTTGACTGTGACGAAAATTGTTGGTGAGGAGCTGTATGTAGGGACATGCTTAAAACCAAGACCTTGGGGATACCAACAAATGACAGCGGAGAACATATCTTTTGTTTCACGGAAACATCAAGGAGGCCCTCCTGGTTAAATCCAAGGTTCACTAGACCATTTAAGATATGGAGTCTGGTGATCATGGTAATAAATGTGATCTATAAAAGTGTATTTATGCTTTCGCTACAGGAGGAATGTTTAACAGTGAGAAGGGGAGAAGGCTCAATAGGAAAGATGTTCTCATTCAAAGTAAATGTGGAGTTATTTTAGATGCAAGCGGTGCCAAAGAATTACGTTTTTTCTGCAGAAAACAAAATCTACCTGCTATCTATTCCTGCAGCTTGTTATTTCAATATTAATTGAAATAACATATATATATATATATACACACACACACACACACACACACACACACACACACACACACACACACACACACACACACACACACACACACACACACACACGCACGCACGCACACACGCACGCACGCACACGCGCGTGCGCACGCGCACACGCACACGCACACGCTGTGATTGCATTTTGCCTTATATATATACTATGATCAAAAGAACTGGATATTGAGTCCTGCAAGGTGCACAAAGTATATGGAGAATAGTAGTAATTATATTAAGACTGTAGATCATAGATGTTCCTTTGAGCTTGGTTTGTAAGGTAGTGGTTCATGTGTGCATTTTGAAAGAAAAGTGCATCTCTGTACTAAGTAAATAGGCAGGTCACATACCTGGTTTTGAAAGCATACAGGATGGATCAAGATAAATTCAAACTACACTAAATTTTTATTCTTAATACGATACGGTGGCAGATTAATCATACAGATATAGTTTCTAGATCTGTAGTAGAACACATGTACCATATTTCTCAAATATAGGAGGGTTCATCACAATATTAAGTTTATTCAAGTAAAGAAGTAGGACCGGTTGTAAAGACGATGCACATTGCTTGCATATTATTAGCTTATACATTTCTTTGGGGATGATAGACTTAATATCTCAATGGCCCAGCACATATGGTAGAATGTTATGAACATTCTGCAGCTTATCTTTTGTATGATTATTAAACAGTCTTGATAATCTTGACACTCGATTGGATGGGGGCTCAGGAGCTATCCATTCAGAACACAGAAATATGTGCTGCTTCATTCGGGAAGAATTATATGTGACCTTCCAACAAGCATTACGGAGTCGTCAGTCAGCACCCGACGGACACCAGTGCCACAAATGAGTATGCCACAAATGAGCCTGAAGCAGAAACGACTCCATATGATTCAAAGGTCATCTCGACATTCCAGTCTCTTGTGTTAAGTATACATTTGTGGAGAAGTGTCCATCTCTTATGTTTGATTCTCTTTGTATTGAATGGAAGCTTTTTCTCAACACTATGATCTCGAAATAAGAATTTTTGTGTTTTTATTGTAAGTTGGCCTGCTCTTATAACAGACATGAACATAAGATTCCCTTCGAGAAGTTATTAAGCATTTTACAAATGCAAAGACTCATGACCAGTTTCCTCTTAAGTAACCATTGTATAGTCCGCATGAGAATAAAACTTGCAATATTAAGAGTTTGAACCCAAAGGTGGTTAGATAATCCTGTTCATTTTAGCCTGCACCATTGGAACTCATGCTGTCGGCTTCTTCAAAATTCTTGAAATGCTATGAGTTCGAATAATCACTTTCATATATTCTAAACTCCATCAATTCGACTTTCATGCTGTTGGGCCTCCAATTCCAGTCTAGTGGTGTTGGGCCTCCAAGTCGACTCTCACATGCTGTTAGCTTCAAAATTGTTGGAAATGCTATGAATTGGAATGACCACTGCTGTACAGTTTTAACTCCTTTGCAAACTTCCTTGTTTTATTCCTTACAAATTGTAGCCATTCTTTAGACTTTCTAAATGGGGTTATGGATCAAATAAGGAGATGCTCCTAAAACTAGTGTATGCATATTGCTGAAGTTCGAATTCACAAATTCTACAGGAAGTTGCACTTTATTGTTGCTTACTTTTCGTAGTGCCTATCATGTAAGTTGCACAAGGTTCCTTGGAATTTAGTCTCACTATGTATAAACTACAAAGTCCTTGGTTATTGGGCATGCCATGGGATGTAGC
>CM035425.1:126510091-126525091 GCA_020310875.1 Ceratopteris richardii | reverse complement strand
TGGCTGTATCATCATCTCCAACAGGCCGCGCAGGTACGGAAAAGCTCTGCACAGTCTCCAAGGCGTTGACCTCGCGAATGACAGAAAAATCGCTCCTTTGGTAAAACAAAGTGGACCACCACAACACACATGATGTGCACATTCCAAATCACTAATTAAAACTAAAACTTTCTGTGTTGCTTTATCAATCGCGACCGACACTGTCGATCGCGATCAACAACCACGATCGACAGCCTCTGTCAATCGCGATCGACAAAGCCTGTCGAATTGCCACGTAGGACTCAGTTAATCGCGATCGACATCGTCGATCGCGACCGATTGAAATATTACGATTGATACTAAAAGTCGCGTGCCCACGTATCCATCGGGACGGACACAACCTCGATCGACTGAAATTACGACCAAAATTGCAAAAAAAGTGTCGATCACAATTGACATCATCGATCACGATTGACAGGACCCACGATTGACTCTCTCGATCGCGATTGACACCTTCAATCTCGACTTACGTGTCGATCGTGATTGACAAGCCTCAATGGACACCTTTGTCAATCGCGATTGATAGACTCGTCGATCGCGATTGACAAGCATTTTCGGCTAAATTTTTACGGTTTTTAATTCCAAATTTTGGCGTAATTTTGGGCATACTTATCAAGTAATTGGCACTTTGTGAGGTCCCTACCCTAGTCATTTGAGAAAAATCCTGTTTAACTGTTAGCCTATTTGAACCCTGTTTTAACCTAGAACCTTGAACAGTAATAACTTCCTCATATGAAATCTATTCAGAGTGATCTTAGGCTCATTGGAAAGCTCGTTTCGAATCCCACTAAAACATCCATTGGTCTTTGTAAAACTAATATGAGGATTTATAGATAGGGTATTTTGAAGTTGACCATACCTAGGGGAAACAAAACTAAGGGATCTCTAGAATTGTTTTCCATAAGGAAAAAGGGCAAATTGATATCTGAATTACATGAATGAAAGTGATTTGTTATGTCATTTGAATTTAAGTCATGAGCTAACTTTGGGACTTTTATAGGTCCATTGAGAGCACTAAAGGGCATCCAAAGCAAGGGCATTCTGCAAGCTTGAGAAAGGGGTTCTTGAGCACCAAAAAGCAAGGGATCAACAAGTGAGGTTGGAATATTCTCAACTTCCTCTATCAATTCCTAGCTTAGGCTAAGTGCGAGTTGTGTTAGAAGTAAATTAAGGCGACGATAGGCATCTATCAATTTGAAGACTCTTAAATACTCAAGTTCAAGCATAAAGATAGTCTCTTTGTGATCGGTAACTTTAAAGGAAAGAACTTAACGTGGTGTGAGCAACTAAAAGTGCGGCAATATACTCAAGTATTCTTGACGACGTAATATCAGACAAGATCATAAACACGATAATCAACTAAAAAAAGAACGAAGTGATTGATATAAAGTGATCTTCAACAAGGTTGTACTTGGGTAAAATTGGAGTTGTGAAATCAGGCATATGAACCTCATATCAGGACGACATCTAGGGAGAGATAGAGAAAGCCTTACGTCTTTAGAGGCTAGTGTCAATCACACTGCTAGGTCTTGGGCTCAACAGTTGAGCAATTATTCACACTACCTTAGCTCTGAAACTAGCGAATCAGAGATGTGTCATGGAATGGAGAGACCAACAGGAAGTTCAGGCGTGGCTGACTTGCAAAAGGTTGAAGGTCCCTACAAGACTCAACTCGAATACCTCAGGACCAACCGATTAGGTGCTTTCATCTATGAGGACGGCCTAAGAAGAGCTGTGGTCCAAATTAAAAACCCGGACCAACCCATTGGATTCGAACATCCAGTAGTCAAGTTTGAAAATGGTGCATACTTGGACAAAGAAGGAACCATGTATGTGGTCACCACCTACCCAGATAGGACATATGAATTTGGTAATGTGATCCCAGAAACGGACATAGGAGACCTAGAGCAAGGGAACATAAGTGGAGAGCCTAAAACCCCTTGAGGCAAATCAGTTCCCACTAGAATTATCACACCAGAGTGGGTTCCGCAAGACAATAAGAGCATAGATCTGCTCTTAAATTGAGAGACCGATGAAGCCTTTTGGAGGTATAAGCCTGATCAACCGAATGAGGTAGGAACGATCACAATCTATGAGTTCAAAGATCTTGATAGCCCAGGTAAAGTGACCTATTTAGACAATACTTCAGAGAGGATCTTTATGGTCACAGAGCATGGTAGGCATGCCTACACTTGGAAGGGTGAATTTATTTTTTCCCAACCAAGATCTAATGTCTCTTACGGCCACCAAGGAGCGGGAACATCCCAAGCTCATGGAGCTCAAAGGGATAGAAGTAGAGATAGGCCGGAGGTAAGTTTTGCCAACCCCTTGGGAAGAGAAAGGATGAGAACAGAGACGGATAGAGTGGAAACTTAGAGACCTAGAGCCCCAAGAAACCAAAGAAATGCTGATGATTTTCCTTTGCCAATGCCTAGGGAACACACTAGAACCTTGAGGCCAACCTAGCTGGTTAAGTCCATACTTCGATGGCACGGGAGACCCATATAATCATGTGGCCGAGTTTAGGCAAGTCTTGAGAGCTGAACGCAGTATAATGCTTTCGGTCTAACCCTAAGAAACACAACCCTTACCTGGTTTCAACCACTAAATGAGAGACAGTTCAAGAACATAGACCAACTTCTAGAGGCTTTCATTACCGAATTCTCTAAGAGTGGCATAAGGCATAAGATACATAGCTTCAAGCAGACACCTCAAGAGACCGTTAGACTTGCAGGAAGAAGGTTTAGGCAATACCTAGAGAGATGTCCTATTCATGAGTTACTCACACCAGCCAAGCAAGTGGCTTTATTCTTGGATGGACTGCTAAGTACCAAATTGAGATCATATGTGTAGTTGAAGGACCCTAGAACCATAGAAGAGTGTGTATGCATGTGCATCGACATCGAGGATAACCTAGGGGAGGAATTAGAACTTTCAAAAATCTACAAAGATTCAGATAGTTCTATTAGCCTCACTTCCTCGCAATCCACATCTATTGAGGAACTCGTGGAGAAAGTAGCTCAGAAGTTAGGAGTCTCAAGCAAACAAATACCAAGATTTGCCCCAGTGAAAAGATGCTATACTTGTGGAGGTGATCATATGGCAAACATGTGTCCCATTATGGCTCAACCCCAAGTGAATCCTAGTAGCCAATATTGCACCATAGAACGGAGATACACTAATCACACCACGCAAGATTGCCCATACAATAAGCAAGCAGTTAGGCAACCATACGCGCAGCCATACCCTCAACAAGGAAGATACTAGAACCAGTACCCACATCAGCAATATGGCAAACCCTAACAACCCTATCAGCAACCCTACCAAAACCAACAAAGGCCTCAGCTTGTGTTAGCTCAACAACCTCCAACCCCATCCAATGTGATTCTAGTGAAGTACGCGGCTGCAGAAGAGAATTTGAATAGAGCCATAGTGCCAGTTACACCATTGCTGTCAGAAAGTGACCCTAGTGATCATAGTTTTGACTCCACTCATATTGATAGCCCATAGGCTTACTACATGCAGTCACCTAAGCATAATGAGTCATATTACTATGAAGATCCGAGTGAACCTAGTTGGGAGCCAGAGTATGCAAATGTCACGTATGCTAACCCTAACTCTAGACCTCAACCTAGGCAAGTAAGACACCCATTTCCTAGAGGACCGTGCTATCGATATCAGGGAGATCACTTCATTCGTGATTGCCTTATGCCTACGCCTACACAACCCCAATCTATGACAATTCAAGGTTTTTGTCTCGATTGCGGAAAAGAGCATATGTTGCGAGCTTGTCCTAAGAACCCCAACAATGTGCCGAAAATTACCCCCATCAACGTTATTGGGTTAGTCGTAGACTCTACAGGAAGTGTAACTTCCACTACCCCTATGCAAGTGGTCACTAGAGCTTAAGCTTTGCAGCAAAACTTAGGATCAAGTCAAGAAAATAATTGTGAGGTTAGTGAATTTGAGAGCATAACTGAGAAGAGGACTAGAGCTTGGAGGGATAGCCGTGAGAGAATGAAAAGGCAATGTGCAAAGAAAATGAGTGAACTCGAGGAAAGCCTAAGAGAAACGAAAGCCAAGCTAGCTGAACTTACATCTCAAACTCACTCTCACACTACCCCACCACCACCATTCCCATCTCCATCCAATCCATCACCTTCCAACCCACCTTACCCACCACCCCCTAGAGTAGGATCTGTCTTAGCAGACCCCACTCTCGAGGATCTAAACATGATGCTTAAAGCATATCAGGCTAGAATCGAAGAAGGGCCAAATGTAACGGATCATGAAAAGTGTTACCCTAGAGCAGAACTAGAGCTTGAACGAACTAAAATTTGTGCTAAGATGGTGGAGCTGGCTCAAACCATGTTTGAAGCCAATCGCCTCTTTAACTTCTCTAGTTCAGTAAAGACACAGTTGCACTTTGATGGACTGTTAGAACGATTAGAGAGGCTAATTGCACAATCAAAAAAGGACCCCGTCTCTCAAAATAAGGGTAAGACAAGTGAAAGGTTAACCCTTCCTTCCCAGGAAGCTTATGTGCCTAACTCCACAGAGCCCGACACATCTTCTTCTATGAATCGGTACACACCAGAATTCCACAAGACATTCCTTCCATTTATGAGGAACAAGAGAGTACCCAATCTCAGGAGAGATTGGAGTTTGAGTCTAATTCCTTACAAGAACTAACCCATTTCACACGCCCATGGGAAGCTAAGTCTACTTGTATGAGAGATCCCACAGTCATGATAAGAAACGAAGACTCAGTCATACCTAGGAACACGGAGGTCATCAATAACACTAAAGTGCAGTGCAACCTCACTTTAGAAGAGCTACTCGAGGTTAGGCCAGAACTGTGGAAACATGTAGCCAATCAAGTGCCAGAAGTAGCGAAACCTCGTTCCTAGGTGGGATCTCATAGAACAGTGCCAAAAATACCCTTGGATAAGATAGGAGACATGAGTGAAGGAGAAGAAGGAAACACCTATCTTCTCATTACCCATCAAGGGTACACAACCAAGGCAATTTTGGATTCAGGTGCAGGAGTTGCTATTGCTACCACTTCCCTATGGAAGCGTTGGGGCAAGCCAACACTCAGACCAACGAGAATGAAATTGCAGATGGCTGATGGTCACATTGAGAGATCCTTAGGATTGCTAGAAGGAATAACTCTCACTACATGTGGTGTTGAGTTCGAGCATACTTTTTCTATATGTGATTTTAGCAAGAATCATGCATATGAGATGATTCTGGGAAGGCCATTTATGCAGTAGTTGCAAGTGGTACATGACTGGGGAACCAATTCCTTGTACTTGCAACGCTTGGGTGTCACGACCAAAGTTAATCTCAAAGATTACTCTCATAGAGATGTACCCCCCATCCAATGGAATCCCATCCATAGAGCCAAAGATGATACTGAGTCAGTGCATTCCATAGGGTCAGGATCCTCATGGATGCATGAAGACACCCACTTATGGATGTGCAAGGTAGCCGTAGAAGAAGAAAAGAGAGAAAAAGCCAGAGAGGTAGGTGCGAAGGAAACTCATAGATCAATTCAAGACCCAGCCTATGCACCTGTAGTTTTCCCTGACAAAGAATTTGAACCTCACGGTTGGGCAGAAATTTTAGCAACAATGGATGTGGCCATCAATGAAGAACAATGGACACCCCACTGTGACGAGGATGGCTATGACATTTCAGTCTTCACAATAGAGCCACTCATGGGAGATTCGGTTATTGAAGAATGTGAACCTAACACTGATGCATTCGAGGATGCAAGTGACTCTGATCTAGAGTCAATTATAATGGACCCTCCTTTTGCATCAGATGAGAAATACTCTTATGAAATAGAAGCTTACCCTTAGAGACACGACGAAATTACGAATGATGTGAGAATAGCCACACAAGTTACCGCTAAGAGTGAAGCTCAAGAAAATAAAGAAGAGAGAAGTCACACCAGAAGAGGAAGAGCCCTTGTTTGAGGTCCCTGAAAACTTTAAAAAATACGAGATAGACGATAGGAGAGTCATGATAAGAATGCTTAAACGTGAGGCGCAATCAGGAGAGGCCTATGATAACAAAGAAACCACCAAAAAAATAGTTGTAGCCTTAGAAGAAGGAGAAGAGAGATGCACTTACATAGGACATGACCTGACGGAAGAAGAAGAGAACGAGTTGATAACCTTGCTAAGAGAATACAGAGATGTATTCGCTTGGAGCTACAAGGACTTGAAAGGTGTAGACCCTGACATATGCTCACACAGTATCCCCATGACCTCAGATGCCAAACCCTCCAAACAAAAGCCATACACATATAATGATAATTATGCTGCCAAGATCAAAGAAGAGATAGATCGCTTGGTTGAAGCTGGATTTATCTATGAAATTCAGCACACTGAGTGGGTATCCCCCATTGTAGTGGTGCCCAAGAAGAATGGAAAGCTACGTGTATGCATTAACTTGAAGAAGGTTGATGCGGCCACAATTCGAGATAACTATCCGCTTTCGATTATTGAGCATCTACTAGAATGAGTAGTAGGTAAGGAAGTGTACAGCTTCCTTGATGGGTTCTGGCTACAATCAGGTAGCCATTGCTCCAGAAGATCAGCATAAGACGGCTGTTGCCACAGAGTGGGGCATATTTGCTTTTTGAGTAATGCCATTCGGGCTAACGAATGCGCCTGCAACCTTCCAGAGACTGACGTGCCATGTGTTTAAAGAGTTCTTGAGGAAGAATTTAGAAGTCTATGTTGATGATCTCTGTGCTCATTCCAATATTAGACAGACATATATACCTGAACTCAGGTAAATCTTTGACAAATGTAGAGAATATCAAGTTTGCCTGAACCCAAAAAAGTGCGTTTTCATGGTCAGGCAAGGCAAGATTCTAGGACACAGTGTGTCGAAGAATGGCATATCCACTGACGAGAAAAAAGTTAGAGCTATTGCAGAGCTACCTAGGTCCAAGAATGTCAAGGAGGTGCAAGCTTTCATGGGGCATTGTGGCTATTACCGACGTTTTATACACATGTATGCCATCATTGTAAAGCCTCTGTATGGACTTTTGACCAATTTTGAGTGGGCGGATGAATGTGAGAAATCTTTCAATGAGCTTGAACGACAATTATGTTCAGCACCAATCTTAACAACACCAAATTGGAACAAGCCATTCCATGTGCATGTGGATGCATCCAATTATGCCATTGGATGTGTGCTATCACAACCTACTGGTGAAGGTAATATGGATCTTCCAATTGCCTATGTTAGTAGACAATTGAATGCAGTTGAACGAAACTATACGACCACCGAATGAGAAGGATTAGGCATGGTATATGTGGTTAAAAAGTTTAGACACTATTTGCTTGCAAATAAGTTTAAATTTTTTTACTGATCATCAAGCACTGTTGTACTTGGTAAACAAGCCGTGCAATACAGGTAGATTAGTACTTGAGGTTGTGGTGAGGAAAGACAAGACACATTGAGAGCAGATCATCTCTCTAGGCTCACATTTGGAGAGGCCCCACAAGGAGTATCAGATGACCTTCCTGATGCTTACTTGTTTAATCTGGAAGTTGTGTCGCAATGGGCTAAGACATTAGTGCCAGTATTGACATATGGGCCTAACCACCCAATAATAAACACTCAAGATAGGGAGATAGTAAGTCCAAAAGTACCATATCATGGCAGGGAGTATGTACAAGCATACAGATCAAGGGATATTGGCTTGTTGTGTGGAAGAGGATGAGTACGCTAAATGGTTGCAATTAGCACATGTAGGTGCATTAGAGCAACACTACTCGAAGCAAAGAACTTTACAGACACTAAGGAGACTCAGAGTGCATTGGCCTACTATGGAAGCAGATGTACACAAGTTGTGTAAGGAATGCCCTGTCCGTCGTATTACACCACCTTTGGAGCACGCTACTCTGTACCAAGTGTCTCGAATACCAGATTGGAGTGAACCATTAGTAGCCTTCCTGAGGACGAAAACATTCCCTCAAGAGATGACTGTGGCTTGGCAAAGAAGTTTAGAACAAGAAGCCATAGACTACTCACTCATTGGAGATAATTTATACAAGCGTGGTAAAGATGGTTACCTCAGATTATGTGTCCGTGAGAGTGAATATCTTAAGATCTTGGAAATTGCTCACCAGGGTGTAGCAGGAGGACATTTTTGACTAGACCGGGTGATTAAGGCAATCGTGTTTGCAGGTTTGTGGTGGCCCACGCTTCACATGGATGCACATACCTATGTGAAGAGGTGTGATGTTTGTCAGGGAACTCAGTATCCTATACATAAAGATGGGATGCCATTGAAACCTATGATGGGTGGACGTGCATTCTCTAAGTGGGGAATAGACTTTGTAGGTCCTATTAATCCCCCAGCTAAGAGTTCC
Organism: Ceratopteris richardii; assembly: GCA_020310875.1. Taxonomy (NCBI): domain Eukaryota; kingdom Viridiplantae; phylum Streptophyta; class Polypodiopsida; order Polypodiales; family Pteridaceae; genus Ceratopteris; species Ceratopteris richardii. The sequence goes on along the minus strand of CM035425.1, from coordinate 126,516,653 downwards.
CATGCGTACATCATTGTGGCCATTGATTATCTAACCAAGTGGATAGAGGTAAAAGCTACGACAAAGAACGATGCTCAGACAACCGCTAAGTTCTTATTTGAGAATTTTTTTGCTAGATATGGGCTACCAATAGAGCTAGTCAGTGATAGAGGGACTCACTTCTTGAATGAGGTCATTGAAAATCTTCTTCAAGAGTTCTTGGTGATACACAAGAAGTCTGCCCCTATCATCCACAAGCTAATGGGCAAGTCGAAAGCACAAATAAAATTCTATGCAATGTGTTGATCAAATTAGTGAATAATAAACGCTTTGATTGGGACAAATAGCTCCACCATGCTGTTTGGGCATACCGAGTTGCCTATAAAATGGTACTCCAAGCCACACCCTTTTAGATGGTGTTTGGCCAAAACGCAGTGCTACCATTAGACTTCTTGATACCTACACTGAAAGTAGCACAAGAGCATGAGTGGACAGGGCATGAACTCTCTTCAAGGATCTTTGATCTGGAACGACTAGGTGAAACAAGACTGAGAGCTGCTGCAGGAATTTACGCAGCCAAGAAAAGCAAAAATCATATTTTGATGCACATGTGAAGGATAAGGGCTTGAAAGCAGGAGACCTAGTTTTGGTCTACACTTTGAAGCAACATGCACGAAAATTAGAGAAGAGGGGTTATGGACCTATGATCATGAATAGGATCTCAACTAGTGGAGCAGTTCAATTATCCACACTAGAAGATGATGTTCTCCCTAACTACATCAGTGGATGTCGAGTCAAGTTATATCAAGAACCCCTCACTGAGGAGATGCTCAATCGACTCAACACTGCCAAGAAATGTAAAGAAGATGAAAAGCGAATCTAAGGAGAAGCACAGGTAGAAGCATTGGAAGGCATCCAAAGAATGAAATTGAGAAGACAGGGTAGAGATCAGCCTAGGATAGATGCCTATTCAGATACAGGATATCATATGGCTATGAGTGCAATTGCAGGTGTAAGTTTGACTAGAATAATTGATCGACATCCTTTTGTAAACTTAGAGATAGGACAAGGAAAGAGTGCAAGGAATGTACGTGCCTTGATTGACTCAGGTGCAGCCACTAGTGCCGTTAAACTCTCTTACTGTCAAGAATTGAACTTAAGTGTCAATCCTGTAGAAGCATATCTCATGGGATTGGGAGGTGTGGAAGTTCCCCTCTACATCCAAGATGTTCTTATGAAAGTTAAGGTGTTAGTGTGTCAAGACGAGGATCTCGCTGAGCCCCTTGTTTTAGGTCAAGATTGGATCTATGATCATGCAGTCAACCTAAACCTAAGAAGTGGACTTCTTCAGGTCTAGGTAAATCAGAACCGCATTACACGAGTTAGAAAATGAAGCACTCAAGAAACTAAGAAAGGAACACACTCTTGGTCCTTTTAGGAGTACACATGAAGATGACAATGCTATTCTTGTCCAAAACTATGTGATGCAGAGGAATGATTGTCTCAAAAAAGAAGTCAAGGACACGATGGAACTCCCTTCTCTTCCAAAAGTTATAGGGACAAGACAACCAAAGGCAGACAAAAGGCAAAAGAAGCAGACGACATATGCTCGAAGTCAAAGGAAAATACGAAGCAAGGTGTCGCAGTCACCAAAACAAGTATGGGTACGGAAAGGAGAGCATCATGTTGCGGTCAAGTCACCACCAGTGACTCAACTTCCTATTAGTGATTAACGACAGGACACTAATAAGAAGTCTTTCAAAAATTCCTCTATGAAAGTAAAGTCTATCTGGGTACCTAAGGAGTCAATGAAGGGTGACCCACAATAAAGATAAATTTGGGTGCCTAAGGCTTGCTTGCGAGCTCAATTAGCCACACATAAACCACACCATGTACAACATGATTCACTCACGCAAGAAGCTGATACCCACTCTTATTCGACACGCACAAACACCTATTCATCCATGAGCAATATAGAATTACTTGTAAATGGGTCCCTAAAAAGCCTCATTTACAAGTAGACATTCTTATAAAGCCCTCCAGGGTCTACACAAAAGCAAAAGAGAAAGCCATCCACTGTGTTTGGCAGCCCAAACCTTTTAAGAAACCACCTGATCCCATTGTAAAGCCACCTCCGCTCACTAATTGTGTCCACACTACACCCCACCACCCCAATTAGCCCATAGGAACCCTACATCTGCTAGCCAGACTTCACACTCACAATCACGCGAGCACTCACTAACAGACTAACTACATCACAGTTCATCATGTTAATGCTATAACAAGGACACATGAGCACTTGGTGTCCATTTGCAATGTTAAAGTTCATTTGTATATTCTCACATAATCGACGACTGATTTCCTCAATAAGGTCGAGGCTGCAGGAACGAGCTCCCAGGCAGGCACCAGTCCTCAGATAGTAGACATTGAAAGTCTCCCTATTCAGGAGGAATTGAAGGAAAGACCACAGGCGTTGAGAGCATTACATATCATACCTATTCAAAATCCCCCCCAAGGGCACACATCGCCAGTAAGCAAGAACTCCCATTGGTTCAGTGAAGCTGCAGGAACCCTTGGAGAAGGCACATATTTATGGGAGGCTGAGATAGAGTTTAACGGACGCTGGGGCCGGTATCATTTCTTTACAAGAGAGTTGAGAGGCTTCAAAACAGTGAAGGATTACAACCAATATGCAAGAAGGCTGGATTGTATGAGTAGTTCAAAGCTCAGTTACCAAAGCCGAACTTCCTAATGTGTTCATACTTGATTAGCACCCTCACTCCCAGTAAAGAGAAAAAGGGGACGAGTACCTTTGTACTACCTTCTCTTACAAGAGGAAATGAACTAAAGCGCTTCAAATTGACGAACGATTTGGTAAGGGAAGCTCTAGAAATGAGAGGTATGCACATCCCCACAGGGAAAGAGACAATGATTCCGGACAACATGAAGAACAGGAACTTAACTAAACTGAAGAATATGGTGGCAATGACACCAACTATTGCCATTCACCTTCGAATGTGCATGGAACACTTCGCATTTCTTGCTCAAGAAAGATTCACGATGCCCCCAAGAAGATTTGGTTCAGTACAATTAACATGCTGCATTGGATCATTGACCAAATACATCTTGGACACCAACGTTGGTACAAGAAACAGAAGTCAGTGCTCTATGGATGTTGTGCACTTACCAGAATTGTATATTGATGCTTGACATATGATGTGCCAATTCAAAGGGCACTCATCTGGACTAGGGTGCAAGATTTTCAGCAAAGGATATCAGTTGCAAGGCCTCCTTCAAAGAAAATGAGGGGAGCTGTTCAAATGCCTTGTGCATAGGCCCGGGGTGCTACACTGACACTGGAAATGACTCCGCCACCCGAGAGGCGCGTGCACCCATTTACCATCAGATTACCAAGGCACAATGCAGAAGGGCATAATCTGGTGTTCCCATCGATACCCATCGATTTAGAGTTCCCTCATGGCTTCAGGCTGGAGGATTTGACTAATGAGGAGGTAGCAAGGATAATTAATGCAACTAATTTGGAAGTTGAAGCAAAACAATTAAGTGGGCAACAAACTATCATGGACCAGCCCCATCCAACTCAAACAGAAGTCATCGAAGTAGATGAAGATGAAGAGGAGACTGCAGAAGAGGAGTAAGATAATGAACAAGAAGGACCATCCCATGAAGGGGAGCATGAATATGAGCAACACATTATCCCAGAAGTTACGGGAGCCCTAGCTTATATGAAGCAACTAAAAAGACTGTATGATACTATCAACCTGGTTCAGGAACAACACATACTATCTTTGGCAACAAGAAAGGCCTTGATGAACCAGATACTTGAAGAAGAAGGTGTAGATGATCAATATAGGGCTACCCTCGTCATGATCGTTGATGCAATAGGAGTACTAGAGATCGTGCACACCGTCCTTGCACACTCACGGAGATTTGAGTGACAACACGAGAGACGTCCCTCGAGACCAGGGAAACAAATAAATATCTTGGTATCAGAACCACTGGGTACCACCTCCACAACCACTGGCACAACTCACTCCATTCATCACAATGACGAAGCCTATACCTCAAGTGCACCCCCATCACCACCTTTACCATCCTTCCCTCCAACTCCACCACCCTCACCTCCTACCACCACTATCACCACTACTGGCACCGCCACAGTCTCCACTTCTCTTAGCGAAGCACAAACTGTGAGTTAACCTTCACAATCCGCACAACCTGACACCACCACTATTGTAACTCCCACAACGGACACTGTAATTCTAACGGTAGTCACCGAAAATCCCATTCCCCCTGTCACACTTCTCGACGGCTCATATGCACAACTGCACACACCATTACACACCTTCACGACCATCACCACACCTACCATTCCCATGTACACAATAACTCTCACGACCGCATCCACACATGACCTCATAGATATATCACCCACTTCTGCACCTCTTCCTCCCCCCATATTCCCACAATCTCCCATTCCCCCACCACCCACTTCACCATTCTCAAGCACAACATACACACTCCCTTTCCCTTTTCCCTACCCTCCCGCATTCAACACCTTCCCAGCATCCACTGTTGTCAATAATGTATTCAATACTTTGTATCAATGTATGTCTCAATTACAACATCATTACCAACATTTAGATGCTCAGCATACGAGCTTATTCAGAACCCATGAATCTCTGCAAGAAGGATTCAGCAACTTGGAAAAGGACAAGAGGCTACTACAACAACAATGTGATACCTTGCAGAGACAACATGACGAATTAGTGGCCAATCCCCTCCCCCCAAGCGAGATTCAGAGGCACAAAAACACCTTGAAGAACTGCTACGTGCCCAGCAAGCAGAAAACCTCAAAACCCGCTGCAACCTTGCATCATTCAGGAAACACATGTCAGCGATGCTAGAAGAAAATAAAAGATTGCAGAAACAGAATGAAGAAAATCTAGAGGCAGTGATGGAAGGATCCCCAACAGAAATCGATCCAGACCGATTCAAAGCCATACCATCTAACAACATGCAGATCATTTTGGACACACATGCGGACCTACTAGAGGCATATGCTCCCTTAGAAATAGAGCGTGGGGAATTACGGAAACAAGTAGCCACTCAACGAGAGCCACCACCAGAGGTGGCAGCCACAACGGACACATGCGAAGAGGTAGTAGAATTGAGAGCACAACTGGCAGAGCTTGCAAACTAGAATTCTCTAATATGAGCGTCAACCTTCTCCCCTCGTGGAGCTGGAGCCGAAGGACCTAGTTCAAATTGAAGTCGAGGAGACTTTCGAGGACCCTTATGTACCCATGCCTATACCAGGAGGTAAACAAACAGAGGAAGGAATGGACACATTTGAGATTGAAGCTCCAGAATGGATGCAAAGATTAGAAAAGGTAGGTCCAACCCATGATGATAGAGTAGCAGTGCAGATACAGTCCATGTCCCGACTGGAAGAGGTTGTTATCAAATCGGATTACTTAAAAAACCTATCCCATCATCGATGGAGTGGAACTTCAGATGATTTGTATATTCCGTTTTGTGTATTATAGGCAGATTATAATGCTGAGATAAAACAGTGCACCACAAAAGAGCCAACTTCTACAACACAATTTGCACCAGACGATATTCCTGGAAGTGCAACGCACGGAAACATATTTCAAACTACCTAGAGAATATGCCTACTCAAAACATACCCCGAAATGGTGCGCACGTGGAATAATATGTCCTTATACATCAAGTATAACCCCTGCTACTGCCCTATGTTTCGACGTAGATCATGGCCGGAGTACACCAAAACCGTGAAGACCGTCAAAGGGTGTGACAAATGGCTTAACTATGTATATCTGGCACCGCCTCATGGCCAACCAACAGTAGCGTACATGATTTCAACCATTCGACATTGGGGAATCAGATTCAAGAATGTATCAAACATTATGGCACAGATGTGCCTCAAAATATTCGAGCTAATGCTGGTCACATTCCGGACCTTTAAAAATGTCAAAGAACCCTACCTTTCGGCCCTATGATTCAATGAAGGCAACCAAGACCTCATTTATGATATGAGCACCACCCCATCCATCAACGTTGTCTATGCGTGGCATGCTCATATCAAATATCTCCCAGCCTGCTTCAAACGTTTGAAGAAATGTTTATCACAAGGTTCTGGGAACATCATTCAGAGATATTTATACCCAGACCATCTCATCTATTATATTTATTTGCTGTGGAACAGGCTCTACACTCAGAGAAGCTACACATGCCACATCCCGAGTTACCTGGGCCAGTAGACTGGGATGCCTTACTCACTGATTTGGCCAAAGGACTGAGGTTAGCAGAGCACCACTTAGCGACAGATGTCGTGGAATACTACGTCCAATGGTCCACTTAACAAAGGTCTGTGAGAGACGACAGACTCGAGAGAGGGGGGAGTGTTGGCAGTGGTCAGGGCAGTCAAGGACTTATGAGACAAGGAAGCCAACGAGAAGGGCCAAGTAGCCAAAGCAGTCAACGGAGATCTGGCAAATAGGCCTATCATTTTTCATGGATTAATATTTCCACACTA
>CM035425.1:126340091-126505091 GCA_020310875.1 Ceratopteris richardii | reverse complement strand
AAACCAACTGGTGTTTTATTAAATACAGGCCATATCTTTTCTATCCAGGCACGTGTGCCATCTGGACCAATTGGAAAGGGAGATCCAATTAGCTGGCATTTTTGTCGACACATTAAAGTTGCTGGTGTGCGGCTTAAAAATGGGTTTACCCCAAACGTAAATCCCTTCTCCTAAACTAGGAAGTTCATTATATCAGGTATAGTATATCAAAGGCAACATGGAGAGTAGATTGTGCCAATGGTTAGATTGAGTCTTGCTTGAAGTCTTTAGGGAAGAAGTTGTTATATATAGTGATGATTGTAAAATAGAGCTTCTAATTGTTGCTAATTGAGAGATTAGGAATTGATACGTGCGTATACCCTATTAATTATGCATTTTTTGTAATTTTTCCTATCTTTTGTTTGCATTTGTGCTAGGCTTCATTATGGCTGAGTTTGCCCATCACTTCTGGAAGTGATAAAAACTCAATTCGTGGAGCTTCTTGTGAGTTCATGCTCGTGGTGTGTATGTGTTGTGGAATGCGTGTGTGAGCATGTATTCACTGTGAGCTCTATCCCACTATTAGACACTGATGACATTAGTGGGGATGTCATAGTATTGAGCTGATACTCTGCATAATGGAGCTGATTTCCTATATAGTCTTGTGGTTGATTACCATGAGCTTGTAGTTGCACTTTCACTTGAGGGTGAATTGGGGGTCGATGTGGATCATTCTGGTATGTATATATATGTTAGGAATTGAGTCATGATTTTTCATTTTATATTTAGATGAGATAGGGAGTTTATTATATCCTTAGAGTTCCACACATATTTCACATAATATTACTCCATTTGGGATGTATCATGTTTTTTGGACTTAGATTGATGTTGATTTTATGGGATTGATAGTTTGGAGCTTAGGTGTATATTATGGATGATAATAGACACTTGTGAGGTGGTTTTTTTCTTTTGTTTGATCTTCCTATCAGGTTCTTTATGGGAAAGCAGACAGGGACACAACACATAGATGAGTATGCACATTATACATAGGGTCCAATGGGAGAAACCATTAGAGAATCCTGGACCTTGGACCATGGATACATGGCTAGGAGGCCTCAAATCCTCATCAAACTCAAGAGGCCATACTAAGAGGTTAGATGGGGTGGATAAACCATATCATCACATATCTATGTCTCCACTCTCTTTTCTTGTAGATCCACACGCATGTAATTGCACTGTTTTCTACACACACACAGAGAGAGAGAGAGAGAGAGAGAGAGAGAGAGAGAGAGAGAGAGAGAGAGAGAGAGAGAGAGAGAGAGAGAGAGAGAGAGAGAGAGAGAGAGAGAGAGAGAGAGAGAGAGAGAGAGAGAGAGAGAGAGAGAGAGAGAGAGAGAGAGAGAGAGAGAGAGAGAGAGAGAGAGAGAGATTATTCTCACCCCACTTTTAAATATTAATCCAGATAGCAAGGGAATCGATTGGGTACATGGAAGTGTTGCTTCAATGGCTAATGTCCAAACGGTTCTTCAGAGTCTCCACACTTGCAATTTACTTTAACATTCTTCCACACATAAGACAACAAATCATTATCCCTAATTCTCACCTTTCATCTTCTCCTTTTAGCTTAACCTTGAGGTAGCAAGAACTTACTCAAAATTCATGGAGACGATCTTGCAAAGGATGTGAATGGACTATTATCACCAACAATGTTGCTTATCAACTCAGTTTTGAAGGAAAATGCTAAGAGAACTATAATATGAGGGTATGGAAGACTTAAGTTGCAACAAGATCAGAATGCCATTACATGTGCAAGGAATTCAAGAAATTTGAGGGGTATGATGCAGTTGATCCTCTATGTTGTGTTGAATAAGATCTAAACATACATAAAGTGAAATAAAAGTTGCAAAAACCATCTATCAAGTGGTTTATATTCAAATTGATAGGCATTGGCATTCGAAGGCTTACAAGTAAGGCGGCGACCAAGGCATAGACCTTGGCATACCTTGTCATGTGAGTCACCGTTTGTGCTGTTGGCTGTGCACAAGGGAGGACCTCAACAATTGAGAAGGATAGAAGTTCTCGGTATTTCTCGAGAGGTCACCCATACCAGTAATGTTCACCCTGAAGCTCGCTTAACCGTGGCAATCTCTTGCCACTAAGCTACTCTTTTGTGGTGTCTGAAGAAGGGGAAAGACTAAGGCTAAAATTACCTTGAACATGTTTTGGTCCCTCAAAGCTTCATTTTTTGCTTTCAAAGCCTATTTTTGAAGCATTTTTGGGGTGTATTTCGAGCCATTTTGGAGTACTTACGCACATAGTTCTCTTGACACAGGTCTAAGAACATCAAGAAGACTGTTCTTTGTACTTCTCTGAAAATAAATATGAACCATTGGAGCTGTGTTTTTAGCCACACTCATAAAAGGACAAGTTTCTCGAAAGGTTTTCAGTTTTGATGGGAGCAATCATTGCAAAATTATGCAGGTTTTTAAACCTAAAACATCAGTGTTGACAAACACTTGCAGGTGTTGTTGGCTAGTTTTTGGCCTATGCATTAGTACTTTTAGTGTCATTTTATTGCATATATTTAGTGCATACACACCATGTACGCTTTTGTGGATACCGCTTATGCACATCCATGTGGTCATTGATATAACAATTACATTTTTTTTGCATAAAGCCTTTTACGTTCGATAAAGAGGGTCGTGGTGAGGTTTTCTTAACTGGGAGACACCCAGATGTCAGGGTCTCTATGGTGGAAGACTTACCCAGCCTCGCCATAAGAGATGTATGATGGTTGTTCGTAGGTGCATGATAAGCTTAGTTGGCTTATATTCGGTTAACTGATTATATGGAGTGGAGTCAGTGATTCACTATGCATGTAAGCATGTTAATACTTGAAGTTTTATGACATTTTGAGAGTGGCCATGCTAGTTTTTGGTCTTGTCAATTATAGAGTGGTCGATGTACTCCTAGATACACTTATTGTTGGTGCTTGGACTCTTCTAGCTCCATTATCATACTATTCAGTTCTGTACCATCATGACATCAGAGGTCTTAGGCACATTTGGTGGATCAGGGTCTAGTGCCAATGTTCCAAGGAGGAGCTATAACTTGCAGGAAAAGATCATTTTTAGATCCGAAAATTTCATGGCACAAACTTTGCTCTATGGAAGAATCAAATGAAAGATGTGCTGATTCAAAGGAGGCAATGGAAGCCAGTAAATAAAATTTCAAAGAAGCTTGTTTACAAGGATGAAGATGATTGGGATGAGTTAGATGAAATGGCCAGGTCTACCATTCGCTTGCACCTGGTAGATAATGTTTACTTTACAATATTAGACTGTGATAGTGCAGAGGAGCTTTGGAAGAAGTTATGCAATACATATGAAAAAGAGATGACATCAAAGAAATTGTATCTGATGAGAAAATTATAAGACATTCGCATGAAGGACACAAATAGTGTTGCTACTTATCTAAATGAGTTTGATGCTATATTCTCCCAGTTACACGGTTAGAAAATGGATATCGATAATGAAATGAAAGCAGTATTGATGTTATGCACCTTGCCATGATCATGGGATATGTTTTGCACAACTATTAGCAATAGTGCACTTGGTGGTAAACTCATCTATGATGACATATGTAGAGCACTCTTGAGTGAGGAGATTCACAAAAAATCTATGGTTTGACACTTAGAACGGAGATGCATATAATGTTCGTGATTCTTACCAAGGAAAGAATCAATAACATGGCAGAAGCAAGAACAAGGAAAATAATGGTTAACGGAATAAGAGTAGAAATAAATCAATGAAGAGGGATATCGAATGCCATTATTGTCATAAGAAAGGACACATGAAGAAAAACTGTTATGATTAAAGAATGCTAGAGGTAAAGGACAAAATGTTGATGGGCATGTTAAACAGTTACTTGCACCATCTACTTTGACTATGAAGACTGAAGAAAGAACACTTGTTAGCTGTTACTAAACAGTCTATGGCTTGTATTTGGCATGGTCGTTTGGGTCATATATCTCGTAGTGGAATGGAAAATCTTTCTCATTTTGGCTACTTACTTGGGTTATCTTTCTTTGATTTTTCATTTTGTGAGCATTGTCAATATGGAAAGCAAACCACAAATGTGCATAGAACGCATATTGACTCTTCAGTTCAGCTTTTAGATCTCGTTCATACAAATGTGTGTGGTCCCAAAGCTATATCAGGCTAGAAAAGACTAGGAAGACATGGTTCTCACTTTGTAGATAATGGCCACCTAATACATGGCAGGTCCATAACGTGAGTGAGTAAAATACCCTAGCTACTGGTGATAGATGGAGGTGGGTGTAATATGTGGCACATCGGTGGTGGTCAAAGTGCCTCCTGAAGGAAGACAACCCAGGTGGTGGTGGTATGCCTTTGCTCCATCATGTGGTCATAGGCTATCCTTATGAGTGAGATCCTCCTGATATAATCGTGGTCGATGATATCCAATGATGCGTGGTTGATGTCGTGATCTCTCTGCTATTGCTTGGAGGAGCATGAGCCCTCTAGATGGACCTCTCTGGTGTAGCTCAGCTTGCTGGAAGAAATGAGTAATGGTCTACTGGGTACTCCTTCATGTTTGATGTGTCGGTTGTAGTGACTGCTCTCGCCTCTCGTACACGGCTGTGAGAAAGTGTCCCAACCGTCGCTGGTCTCCCATAGTCATGCACACTTGAGCGACTCCTCTATCTGGAATTGTGCACGTAGGTCTAAGTATGTTGGGCATCTGACAACAAAATGCTCCTCACTCTCTACCTCTGTCTGGCATACTAGGCACGACCTCTCCTCTCGCAAAAATGCCCTAGACCGACCCCTCTCAATCTCGAGCTGATGTGATGAAACCTGGAGCTGCCCAATGACAACTCGAAGGTGGTGGGATAGGTCTGTATGTATCGTAGAATCTCAATGAATCCCTTGTCCGATATATGTAGAAAATGCTCACGGTAATAGAGCATTTTCGGTGGCAATGTATTCCTAGGGCACACCCATGTCCTCTATACATATGTATGCCATATCTCTTGACGAATGATCCTATTCCTTTCTTGATGGGAGAGAGAATAGGTGGGTGCACGTAAGTCGTACTGTAGTCGTGGTAGCCTGTCTATGTCAAAACCATGGTGGGCCAGCCAGTCTCGTGTGTGTGCATACCATGAGGAGGTGTCACTTGCTATTGCCATATCGCGTGATGCCTGGAAAGCACGATAAGCCATGCACTCTGTATCCATGCTCTGACGTCTGTGTAATAGGCATACTGTCTAGAATAGTGCCTCAACTAGCATCGGTGGTGCAGCTAGCTCTATTCTAATGATATCATGTGGTACTGAAGGCTTGCTACGGATAAGTCTGGCAATCATGAGAATCTGTGGCCTCTCCAATGCTGTCCATACTGATGTAGCTAATCCCAGCCCCCATATGGCTGCCCCATACATGAGCGCTAGCATAACCAAGGTTTCAAAGAGCCATCCCTTTGTGCGGGGCTCCTGAAAATATGCTTGGTGGCACTATCTCTCCATGAGAGCTAGTGCTGCGTACCCACGTGTGATGCGATCACGGGCTGCCTGAGACATAGAGAAGACCCATGATGCTGCTGTAAATGTGACTCCCAAATAAACATATGATCCGACCACCTCGATCGGTCCACCTGCTGCTGTGAACAAATTATGTCTACATAGCTGTGCTGATGTATGAAAGAGCATGACCCTGGTTTTACCAAGGTTCACAGATAAACCTTTATGTCTACAAAAGTCATCTAGACCATGTAAATGATGTTGTAAACCTGCTGCAAACTCTGAAACCAGTACAATATCATCAACATATAAAAGAATATGAATAGTGGACCCACGTATCTTGATGCCATCCTCCCTGCTGTTGTATGAAGTCCACTATCTCATCAGTATATAGACCAAAGAGGGTGGGTGAAAGAGGGCACCCTTGCTTCACCCCGATAGTGCTAGCAAGTGGATCGGATAAGCCCCCTGGACATCTGACTCTACTAGATACTCTTTCCTATAAGACATAGATCCCCCATATCATCTCCTCTAGAGCTCCGATATCAAGTAGTCGACTGAAGAGTCATTCCCTAGGAAGAGTGTCAAATGCTTTGCGGAAGTCCACAAAGCAGCAATATAATCTCCTCTTCCTCAGTCTTGCCTAGTCGATCATGCATCTCAGGGTGAAGATGTGGTCGATGGTAGAGTAATCGCATCTAAAACCTGCTTGTCCTGGAGCCCTGATACCATTCCTCTCAACGAGAGTACTCAACTCTATCTCTAGTAATGCCCATATAACTTGGCCAATATAGGGCCAATCATGATCGTCCGGTATGTAGCTGGGTCCATAGTATCACCTGACTTATGAATGGGCACTATGGTGTGCTCAGTCCATGAGTCAAGGAACCCTTCAACCAATGCATGGTTGAAGAGGTGGGCAATGAGCGGTGCGAGAGTCGTGCCTCCATAGATGAGTGCTCTTCCTGTAAACTGAAATGATCATGTGCCTTGCCATGCTGTAAATGGGCAATAACACGTCGCACCATAGTGGGTGTGAAGAAGTCAGAGGTAGTGGGACATGAGCTCTGGGGCCTGGGAATGGGGGGCTAGTCTGGGATCTCATATAGGCTCCATGCATAGCTATGACAAGTACTCGGGTCTCGGATGGGTGTCTACTGTCTTCTCTCTCTCAAGTGTCGCCACGCCACTACACTATCTTTACTCATGAGCAAATGGTAAATATCCCAGTATTGTGTCTCCTCCTATTCTCGTCCTTTGTGACGAGTAAGGTTCTGCATGCGACACTGTGCCTGTGTGTGAGTAATATCCCCTCTATGCTCTAAAATCCACAGGTGCTTCTGTAGCTCACGACAATCTGCATCATACCAGCAGTTTTGGGGCATGGATCTTGTGCGATGGGGGTGTATATGTGTGCGATGTGGGAAGCTTAGGAGAGCTGAGTCCTGTAGGATGGTGGTGATATGTGATGTAAGTGTGTCCAAGGGTGAGAGTGGATTGAGTGAGAGTAGGTGGGTGTGTAAATGTTGTGCATAAATATGTGAGCGTTCGTGTGTGAAGTGTATCTTGGTGTGTGTCTCAGTGGGTGAGGGAGGGTCTAATGGAATAGGAGATGAAAGTGTGAATGTGATAAATGTATGGTCAGCACCAAGTGGGCATCATCCAATACTAAGTGAGGGGATAAGTGAAGCTCTAGAGATGGTACCCAAAATATAGTCGACTGTGCTCTCACCCTGAGGGAAGCAAGTAAGTCCGCTCGAACCTAGCCAACGATGCATCCCATTATATATAACGAGATGGTGTTTGCTGCCTAGCTCAAGTAGGTGTCTGCCATATCCAGCGGCATCTTGGCCCATATCTGTTGACACTATACTAGTGCTCATCTCCTTTGGATCTCTTCCCCTCATAATCTATGGAAGGTCCATGTCATATGACTCGGATTGACGTGATTGGTGCAGTCATTGAAGTCCCGCATAAGGAAGACCTCACCAAGGCTGCTGTAATGTAGTATCTAATCCGATAAAGATGTGTATGGTGAGTCCCTATCCTTGCTTGATCCCCCAGGGTCCAATCTTGCATATCTCGATCCATCTGGTGGAAAGTAGCATATGGCAATGTAAACCCAGCTCTCTGGGTCTATCTCCATGCGGACCCACATGTATCGTGCCTCCTCATCTCTTCCTATGATATGGATCCATCCCTGTATCTCCTGTCTAAATATGATGGCTACACCCCCTTGTGCTGTGCTCTGTCTCATCGTGTTTTTGAATACGGATTCCTAGTGAAAACTGACAATATGAGGTAGGCCCCGTTCTGGGCTCTCATGGGTCTTTATGATGTAAGCAAAGTCATGGGTGTCTAAGATCTCTTCCAATCGACATGGTCGTGTCCAAAGTGCTCCGTTGCAGTTCCATACTGCTCGCCTAAGTGGTGACTCGTGGTATGGTGTTGCCTCATAGGCAGCATATCCCTATTTGATAGGGCGTCCATCGATGAAGACTTTACTATCACGGTAAAAAGCCTTCCTCCCCTATCATCTTGCTTGGAGAAGCTATGGCATACATGTCTGACAGTGCTCTATCTGCATAGAGAGAGAGAGAGAGAGAGAGAGAGAGAGAGAGAGAGAGAGAGAGAGAGAGAGAGAGAGAGAGAGAGAGAGAGAGAGAGAGAGAGAGAGAGAGAGAGAGAGAGAGAGAGAGAGAGAGAGAGAGAGAGAGAGAGAAGCATGTAGAATGGCCATGGAAGAGCGATTCACTTTTCTTGGTTATGATTCAAAGCAAGCATCGCATAAACGATGCTTCACAATCATATAAGGGATGATAACATTGGAGTTTCAGGTCTACAGAAGTATGCAAACAACACAAGGAAGAAGAAGAAGAAGCTTGGAGCACAACACACAATACTGAATGAATTAGCAAGTGAATGTACAAAGATAAGTGAATCATTAGGGTTACATGCATATATACAAGCCGAGGGTGCTTAAGTGTGTTCGCATATATCACTACCAAAATATATTAGCAAACCCCCCTTGGGAGTGATGACATTTTGACTATCACTGAGCAAATGGGGTGCATGTTGAGTTAGATCCATATCACATGCAATAAGAGAAAGCCACAATGTTTCCTTGCATGTGTCACTAGCTGCAACATACGCTGCTTTTGTAGTTACATTCTTGAAGATGAGATCTCCAAAAGAGAGCATTGCTAGCAAAGTGAAAAATGTACCCTAACGTAGACTTTTGGTTGTCTACACAACTACCATAATTATAATCTGTGTAACCAATAATGGATGCCTCTCCTCTATCCAAACAGAGAAACTTGTTCTTAGTGCCATTTAAATATCTTGAAATCATCTTAATGTTTCTTGCCAAGATTAGATATATATTTGGTCACAACTCCTACAAATGCAATATTTGATCTCATAGCTATTATAGCATACATAAGACTCTCAATGCCAGAATCATAAGGAATTTTGGTTATGAATTCGTTTACCTAATTTTATTTAGGGAAGTCATCCTTGATCATTTTCAATTGTGTATGTATAAGTGTACTCAATGACATTTCTGCACTGCATATTGAACTTGAGAGGTACTTTGGATATGTACTCATTTTGAAACAAGTATATGCGTCTATTACTCTTATTGCAACTAATGCACACACCAAGAATATGCTTGGAATCTCAAAATACTTCATACAAATATATCAACTTCTTAAGCATTGACAATTGATCACATGACTTTCGACCAATCAACATATCTTCAACATAAAGTATAAAGCATATCAAGATGCCATGTGAGCATCTATTAGTGTAGAGACAATGATCCTTATTGCTTTGAGAATAGCCTTGAAACTTTGTAAAAGCATCAAACTATTGATATCATTGACTAGGGGACTTTTTAAGTCCATATAAGCTCTTCTTTAGCTTACAAAATTGATCTTCTTTGCTAGAAACTAAATAAACTTTTGGTTGTTCACGATAGATCTCTTTTGTGAATTCAAAAAAGCACTTTTCACATCCATTTGGATAAGCTGTAAGTCTTTCGTTGCAACTAATCCAGGCAACCATGTTGTTTCGTAAAACTCTTTGCAAACACTCATGCTTTGTACTTTGGAGAAACACTATCCGTATGAATTTCAACTTATATACCCATTTACATGGTAAAGCTTTTGTGCCCTATGGAAAAGGCACCAAATCCCAAGCACCATTCTTATGAATAAAATACAATGGAATCTTCATCACATATTGCAACTTGACATGATAAAGCTTCAAACTTCTCCCTAGGCAGAGCCTTCGTGTAAAGGTCTGCAATATTCTCTTGCGTGGGCACATATGCCAAGCTGATCTTTCCAACAGAGAACCTCTCCCTGACATAATGATAATGCACCTCAATGTGCTTAGTGCGAGCATGGAACACATGGTTCTTTGCAACTACCAATGCGCTCTGACTGTAAGTGAAGATGGTGGTGGCAAGAGAATGACCAACACCCAAATCATCCATAAGGCGTCTGAGCCACACACACTCAACAATTGCTGTGAAGGCTTCCCTATACTCAGCTTCACAACTAGAAGTGGCCATAGTAGGTTGCTTCTTGTTCAACCAAGATATACATGAGCTACCAAGCATGAAGCAAAAGCCATTAGTGGACACACGAGTGTCATAGCAACTAGCCCAGTCAGAGTAAAAAAAAGCATGCAAATCTGGCGGTAGTGATCCTCGCTTGGAATAAAACAATCCAAGTAGCTGGGTATGACTCAAGTAGCGAAAGATGCACTTAAATGCCTGCCAATGCTTAACACCTGGGCAATGCATAAACCTTCTTATCTATGAGACAAGAAACTGAATATCTAGTCGAGTAATGCATAAGTAAATCAAGCATCCAACAACCCACTAATAGGGAACACCATGAAATGCATGTCCACTATCATGAAGACTCAATCGTAAACCCGTCTCCATAGGAGTGCCAATAGGTTTGCAGTCTTCAAGGCCAAAATACTGCAATAATGTGTTAATATATTTCGTTTGACATAGAACTATTGCACTATCAACTTGCATAAATTGGAAGCCTAAATAATGATGTAAATGCCCCAAATGTGACATCTTAAATGAGGCATGCAGATCAGCCTTAAAATCAGCAATATGCTTCTCATGAGGACCAGTGAGCAACATGTCATCAACATACAGAGCTGTGAATAGAAGCACATCATTAACATGTTTAACATATAAGGTTCTTTCAGTTGGAGTGTTCTCAAAACCATGTGCAATCAAATAGGCATGTATTTTTTCATACCAAAGACGTGGTGCTTGCTTGAAACCATATAATGCCTTCTTTAACTTGCACACTTGTTTTTCATGCCTGTTTTGCACAAAGCCACGGGGCCGAAAAACATACACTTCTTCATGCAGATCACCATACAAAAATGCAATTTTAATGTCAACTGATGTACATTCTAACCATGGTGGGGTGCAAGTGCATAGATGCTACGAACAATAGTCATTCAACAAGTAGGAGAAAAGGCCTCTTTCCTGAGCATAACCCTTTGCAACAAGCCTAGCCTTATACGTGTCAATTGTTCCATCAGGCTTATGCTTAAGCTTGTATTCCCACTTAGTGCCAATAGCCTTCTTTCCAAGAGGCAAGTCACATAAAGAGCAAGCACCATTTTTCATTATAGCATCATATTCAGATTGCATAGCAACCATCTAATCTTCTAAATTTTGTGCGTCATCAAACGAAACATGCTCATTCTCATCACAGAGACTAGAGGAAGCGATAGCATAGCAATTTGATGCAAAAGAGGCACTATGAGAGCTTGAACAAGTATGATATTACAAAGATGCATCTAATTTTCTGTCACGTAAAGTCTACACTAGTCATTTTGGCATAGTTTTTGCCTCCTCAATATCAACTCTCTCATCAACAAGTGCATCATGCAAATCTGCATTAGAAATGGAATGATCTGCATCATCACATGAAATCTATAAAGGCTGAGAACTTGCCTCGTTAAGACTAGCACTAGATTGTCCACCTATAAAAAGAGGCAACAAAGTATCATACATGTCTTTGGAGCTAACAAATGTCTTGTTAGTACATGAGAGTAGTGGTTGAATAGAATCTTCCACAAAAACAATATCATGGCTAGCGAAAATGTGTTACGTCTATGGATGATACAGACAATAACTTTTGCTGTCAAAATTATACCCAACACAAATACATTTCACTGTTTTATCATCTATTTTTTTGCAATGTTGTTCAGGCATTAATGCATATGCAAAACAACCAAAAACACGGAGATGAGCAATAGATGGCTTGTGACCATGCTAAGCCTTATATGGAGTGATAGAGTGCAGTGCTTTAATGGGATACCTGTTAAGTATATATGTTGCACACATAATTGCTGCAAGCTAGAAGCTATGTGGTAAAGCCTGACTCTTGATTATACACCTCGCTATCTCCATGAGTGACCTTTTCTTCCAATCAACAACTCCATTCTATTGAGGTGTATACAACACTGTACACTGATGTTTTATCCCACGTTCAACCAGAAATGCATTAAATTCAGAAGACATATAGTCCCCCCTCGATAAAAATGGAGGGCCCATTTTAGATGCTCATAGATTTTTAGCTAAAAGTAGAAACTATTTGAAGCACATAAACATTTCGGACCTTGCTTTCAATGGATATACCCATGCATGCCTGGAAAAATCATCAATGAAAGTCATGAAGTAAAGATCATTTGCAAAAGAGAGTGTCTGCATAGGACCACACACATCATTGTAAACAAGCTATAATTTCTGAGTAGCTTGAAGTGAACCATCTTTTGGGAATAAGGAACATTGCATTTTGCCCAAAATATAGCCTTCGCATACATGTTTACCGGGTGCCTCAAGTTTGGGAAAAGAGGGTACTATTTCAGATTTCTGCAGGCGTAGCAAACTAGCAAAATTAAGATGACCAAAGCATGCATGCCAAAGCTTTGCATCT
The DNA here is from genome assembly GCA_020310875.1 of Ceratopteris richardii. Lineage (NCBI taxonomy): Eukaryota > Viridiplantae > Streptophyta > Polypodiopsida > Polypodiales > Pteridaceae > Ceratopteris > Ceratopteris richardii. Next base: position 126,492,584 of record CM035425.1, on the reverse strand, counting down.
GACATAGCCTGAGAACCATGTACTACACATGATGAATCATTCATAGATTTTTCACCGTCTATGAGCTTATACAACCCACAATATAAAATGTCAGAAGCAATAATCACGTTGCCATTTGACAGATCATGAACTCTACATTTGTTATCAACAAATTTCACAACCAAGCAAATCTTGCTAGAGATGAAACCGATAATAGATTTTTCTTGATCCTTGGCACAAATAAAGCATCCAACAATGTGAAAGAACTACCATCAATAGTAGGCAGAATGATCTTACGAACTCCCATAATAGGATAATAGGAGTTGTTGGCACATGTGACAGTATTCCCTATAGAGGTAGGCTCAAGTGAAGTGAAGAAACTACGCTCCAAGGTGATATGTTTGGTTGCCCCACTATCAAAGTACCAAACATCTCAGTCTACTCCAGACATACACTGCCAATGAGAAGATGGGTCAAAACTGCACACAATAGTAAACACTCATTCTTCATTCTACACAAGATTCATAGACTCTGTTTTTGAGGTAGAGGCCTCTACAACAACCATTCTAGCCTCTTTCTTCTTTGCCTCTCTTACAACCAATTTTGGACAATTCTTTATGACATGATTGTTCCTTTACAGTACTTGTAAAAGAATTTTTGCTTTTCTGATTTCTTCTCATCTTTGTCTTCCTTCTTTGAATGTGCAGCATTTCTAGATTTTTGCTTACTAGTAGATGAGCTCCATTTACCTTTGCCCTTCTGGCTAGCCAAGAAAGCTTGATTTGCAACAAGCATAACGGACCTGTTCTGCCTAGACTGACCTCCCTACAATAGAACAGAGACTAAATCTTCAAATGTCAAGGCATTTGGATTTCCTTTCATCATCAAACGAAGAATAGAAGCAAAACTCTGATATGAATCAGGAACATTCAGAACGGTCTTCACAAGTGAACTATCTCGTATAACTTCATCAACAGAAGTCAACTATTCCTTCAATTCTTTGATCTTTATCAGAAAAGTGTCCATAGAATCACCTTCATTTATATGCTCACTCTCCAATAGTTCTCCGAGGTAAGCAACATGAGCCTCATGCCTAGCTTGGTACAATGTGGTAAGTATATCCCAAGCATCCTTAGCTATTCTACAAGAGCGAATGTGAAGAATAATGGCATGTTTGAGAGACAAGGCTATCATTGCATATGCCTGAGCATCTCTACTCTACAATAGGTGCAACAAGAACCACAACACGAACATGAATCTATAGAATATCAACATCTTCGATGCCATCTACAAAAACTTTGATACCTATATTTTTAGTTGTAATAGGACGTTTTTCAACACCCTGCACAATATTCCATAGTCCTTTTGCGACCAATACATGATGCATCGTATAAATCCATAATGGGTTATTCATACCATCCAATTTATCCTCAAGAACCAACATACAAAATACATCAGTGCTTTCAGCCATGGCCATTGACTAAAATACCCTCATGTAGAAAAATGACTATATCTAAAAAAGTTGAATAGAACTACCTTGATGAGTTCTACTAAACCTGTAGCAGACTTCGAGACACTTATATTGGTGAACCGAAACCTATATATATCTTTGGCACAAAAAGACGAAGTAGCCTACACAAGCACTAGGATAGTGCGTTTGGAGGCCAAAACAAGCTCAGATCACGATTTCGGCACCACCAAGCGAAGCCATTTTGATCTCCTAATCATCCTAAGTATGCTCACCAAATTTTATTCAATTCTAAGACTGTGACTAGAGGGGTGATGACAATGCCATAGTTGAGGCAATGGCCTGCTCTGATACCAATTTTTTGAGTTAGACGTCTACGGAAGCACGCGAACAACACAAGGAAGAAGAAGAAGCTTGGAGCACAATACACAATACTGAAGGTATTAGCACAGTACCCAACAGTCCTAGTGTGTTCACATACATCACTACCTAAATATATCAACAATGTTTTGTATCTATTAATAGGATAAAACTATTTTCCACTCTATATGAAGTTATCAACGTAATTTTTTTCTATTTTTTCTTGGTTAAGCTTGTAGGTCTTCTCATTAGCTTCCTCTTGATATGCTCAATTTTGACAAGTAACGAGGGAGATATGTTCATTTTTCTGTCTAGTTATCTTCTTGAGTTCGTCTTTATGTGCCTGACTTTGAGGATGAAAATCATGATGGAGATTGGGAAATTCTTTTCGATTATCCTCATCGAATTGGTGGTTTGCCAATCATCATGATTAGATTGGTGGTTTTCGAACTACCATGATTGAAGAGGGTGGCTTACCAATCAGCGCAATCAAAGATGTGGCTTGCCAATTGCATGATCAAAGATGTGGCTTGCCAATTTCCTCGATGAAAGAGGTGGTTTACGAATCACCACGATCGGACAGGTGCCTTTCCATTTTTTGTGATTGGAGAGGTGGTTTTGCAATCCCCATGAACAAATTGGTGAAACGTTTCAATTTGGTTGGGATCTCATATCTTGATGAAAGAGAAGTTGATAGTTGAACACAAGGAGTTTGGCAAGAAATCTTTCCATCCCCCCTTCTTATGGATCGACTACAACTAGGGCAAGGTCTACTCTTCATAAATTTGACAAACTAAAAGTGTATGAGCATGCCATATATTTCACATTAACACTTTTTAGTACCATTGCCATGGAGAGTGACGTTCACAACTAGGTACCTTATGTCATGGAATGTGAAGCATGTAGGTAAGTCATCATGTGCTTGTAAACATTTTCTTGTTGAGTTATCTTATCCATTGCAAAAATTATGCACTTTTAACCTTTCCCTTACCTTTAAGGGTAGGATTAGCCATTCAAAGTGGTCAGTTTGGCGATTGTTTGTAAAGTTTTGAGTTTTTGCCATTGGTAGAATATGATCTTTGTATTTCCTTTTTCTTCTTTTCTTATTTCTTTTAAAATGACAAGTTCTTTTACACATGGGTGTAGCTCAACAAACAGAAACACACTCTGGGATTGGAAGAAACTTTGGAATGCATCATATGTTTGGAATAGTGATTAAGTGATCTTTGCTTGTACTTTATTGGGATACCTCTCTTGGAGATAGCAAAAGTCAAGCATTGTAAGAGAGTTATGACTTAGTGGGTTGGATGAAGTGCTTAAGGAAGGTTTTTCCTTGCTCCTTTCCTTTTTCCTTTTGCCCTAGGTCCTTCTTCAACCAACTACTCTTCCATCATGGCTCTTATATATAGTCCATCCTTGTCACTCCTCCCTCTCCCTACTTAGGTACATCTCTTTCATGTTCCTCCTCTTGTGTTAATTTCCCCTCCATCATATCATCTGTTAAAAGTTCCTCTTATGTTCTTCTTTGCTTCATATTCACCACTTTCTCCCTTAGTCCCTTCTTTTCTTCCTTTTCTCTTAGAAATTGTTCATACACTATTGTCCCTTAACCTCTCTCTCCATACTTCCCCTTTCACTTCTTCTCCCTTACTTCTTATTTTCCCTCCCTTAGTATTTCTCTCTCTTGAACTTTTCCTCAGTGCTACTCTTTTCCCTTTTTCCTTTGGTCTTTCTTTCTCACCAATAGTTCATTTCTCCATACTCTCCACTCGTTTCCCTTTCCTTTCTCTTTCCATCCATTATTTCATACCTTCCTTGTGATTCTCTATTTTCTATCCTCATTTTCCATCCTCTATTCTTATTACATCTTTCACTTACTATTCCTTCTACCCATAATCCTTCCCCATGATCCCTCTACCTTGATCCTCTTTGTTTTGCCCTTAGCACCATCTCATCTCACCCTCAACTAATTATCTCTCTTCCCTTCTATCCTTTTTCTTTCTCTCCCCTTACCCCTCTATCCCCATTCGTCTTTGCTCATACTCAAATTTTCTTCCACTCTCTCCCCTTCCTTTCTATTTTCTTTTTCCCGCTCGAATTTTCCTTTATTTCTTCCCTTCTACATCTCTCCCTCTCCTTATATTTCTTACTATTCCACATACCCATACTTCATTCATGTTGATATATTTAAGTAGTGATGTCTGTGAATACACTTAGGAACACTGGGGCACTTTTTTCCCTCTTTAGGAGGTTCTTTCCCCTTCGCTTATACATCTGCCTATAACCCTAAAGCATCACTTATCTTTGTACATTCACTTGGATATTCATTTAGTTTTGTATTGTGCTCCAAGAGTCTTCTCCTTCCTTGTGTTATTTGTGTGCTTACACATACCTCAAACTCTAGAAATTGGTATATGAGTAGGTATGTGCTTCATCTAGGGCATCATCGATACCCATCTAGACACAATCTTAGATTCACACAAAAGTTGGTGAGCATATTCAAGGTGATTAGTAGCTCAAAAAATCTTTGCTCTATGATATCGAAAAAGAAGGAAGACAAAGATGAGAAGAAAACAGAAAAGAGAAAACAACTTTTCAAATATTGTAAAGGAAATGATCATGTCATAAAGAGCTATCCAAAACTAACTACAAAAGAGGCAAAGAATAAAGAGAGTGGAGAGGCCCCTACACCAAAAACAGAGTCTGCTAATCTTCTGCAGAATGAAGAATGGGAATTATCTATTGTTTGCAACTATGACACATCTTCTCATGAGCATTGTATGTTTGTAGTAGACTCAAATGTTTAGTACTTGATTGTGCCACACCTTGTTGTTTTCGAAACCCCCCTCTATGACTTGGGAGGAGAGCAGACAATGAATCCTCTAGCATGTACACATATTTGTGACTAATGAGATGCAAATGATGCTCCTTGTGCATTCTCTAACAAGGAGCTTCTTGATGCTTTGCATGGTTTAGCAAGGGACTATTGCCCTAGCAAGGATGGAATCTTGATTGCCTTTTGTATTCACTAATGGAGGATTCTAGGAAAGGGGTTCTAAATTTCCATCTAGGAGGTCATGGAGGGGGCTCCCTACCTCAATTGTTATGTGAGGGCCTGATTTTTCTCATCCCTAAGGAAGGAGGGAACTTGGATGACATCACACATTGGCATTTGATTACAATTCTCAACTCAACCTAAAAAATTATTGTAAAGGCCCTGAGTTTGAGACTACACCCACTCCTTGAGAGGTTGATTCACCTGATGCGGAGTGTGTCTATCAAGGGTTGTAGTATCCTTAAAAACATTTTTACTTTGTGGGGGGTTGTTTACTTGGCTGGGATGCATGATGAGCATCTTGCAGTTATGTTGTTGGACTTTAAGAAAGCCTATAATTGAAATGACTTAGCTTTTTTCGAGGGGTATGGGATTCCTTGTTGGTTGAATCAAGGGTAGTGCTTCCCTTTAACGTTTTTCCCATAGCCAAGTTCTTGTGGGAGGAGAGAGTGGGAGAGATTCAACATTTTGAAATCTATTAGAAAAGATTGTCCTTTGATTTTGACTCCATTCCTTTTCTTCGTTGAGGGCATGAGTTCCTTTTTTTCTGTGCAAGACACTGGGTCATAGGGTATCAAACTCCGTATTAGAGAGAGAGCTTTGTTGGATGCTAAGTTTGCTGATGATTTTGCTATTTACTTGCATGACCATGAGGCCAATATCTCTAGATTCTAGGATGATTTGGAGAGGTTATATGCTTCGTGTGCCAAAGAATTGGCACAAACCCTGTGTTTTTTGGATTGGTAGGGGATCTCTCCCTAGGTGGATCCCTTGTGCTCAATTTCAGTGGATTCCTCTTGGCACTATGATTTGTTACTTGGGATGCCATATTGGTGTAGATATTTTAGTTGAACAACATATCTCATTGCTCCTCTTGACTATCAGTAGGAAATTTTTGCATTGGAGCACTGCTCTCTTGTCTTTGGCTGGGAGGGTTGTGGTGGCTAACTAGGTAATTCTGGCCATGATGTGGTATGTCACCTCTAGCTAGATTTTCTTAAGTTCTTGTATTAGCCAGATTCAATGGCTAATTAGGAACTTCTTATGATCTGAGGGGGGATGGAAGTCCTGCTTGGGCTAAGGTTGCACAACTAGTCATCACCCTTCCTCCGATGCATGGTGGCCTTGGGATTATTTTACCCCACTTGCTAGAGCGGAGCCCTATTGGGAAAGTTTGTCATTCTCCACTTGCCTCTTGGGCTGGAGCCATGAAGGGATTTTCTTCGTCAAAGACTTGGCAAGTTTTCGCATGTTATTGGTGGTCCATGGAAACCTGAGGTCAGATGGATCTTTGTTGATATGTGATGTATTGGTTTCTCAAGGTGGATTGAGGATTGTTTTGCTTGCAGTATCCTAAGATCATGGGAGCAGTTGTGGCTTGCTCTTATTCAACTGTCTCCATCTTGCATTGAGAAGCATCTCCATCAGCCTTTGACCAAGAATCCTCTTCTTCGTATGGAGAGAGGATTCATGGTTGGCTCCCATCATCATGTTTCCTGGGGGGCGTAGTAGCATGATTGTTGTATTGGGATCCATGGGGTGTCTCACATGATCAGAGATATTGAGGCAACTATTCAGAGGGAATGGGGGACTCAAACTGACTACTCTCCCCTAGTGGCTTCAATGGGAGCTTTCACTTAGATCGAGGTCTTGATTGTGGCCCGGGGTTTCACTCAGAATGCGACTCTCTTCTTTGATATTGTTGAGGATGGTTAGATGATTAGTTACATTTGAGGAGTGTGAGATCATTTTCGACTAAAACTTTCAATGGATCAGGGTGGTTTGCACTCATGGTCAAGATTGTCATATTGATTCTGATCTTAAGGAGATTTAGACTGATCACGATTAGCACCTTTGGGTCTTGGAGGTCCGATCATTGTTCCAACTTTAGTGGGATCCTGGAGAGTGGCAATGACGGGATACCTATGCCTCCTTGAGGAACCCCACTATTATGTTCTTTCAGTATACTATGTGTTTGTGGTAGAGGATCATTCAGTCAGGTCACCCTGCCATCCCTATTGCAACTGAGGCTTGGCAATGCCATGGTCTCTCGATTGACTTCCATACTTTTGCTGGCACATTTGGAGTAGCCATCAACCTTGTTGAATTGTTTTTTTTCAGTGGTTGGTTGCTTTGTGATCTGAAGTTGGTTGAGTTATGGTGGTCATCCTCTTGACTCCAAGGGTTGTGGCTATCACATTGAGTCATAATGACACTCTTATGCGATTGCCAATTGGCCCAAAAAATCTAGTTGCGGATCTTGAGGCTTATGACTTGGAGGGAGAGACATCATATGATCTCAAACATCAGTAGACATAGATCCATGCTTACGCATTGTTTTGTCCTTCCAAAAGTGGATATAAAGTTATCGTATCATTCTTTCAAGGTGTATAGTCTAGATTGTTGACTGTCTTTGGAGAGAGAATTCACAAAGAGCCAAGTAAGAATCACATTATCTAGGTATGGCTCTTACTTTTGAGTTTCAATTGAGAGAGGAAAGAATCACAACACTGCACATCTTCCTTACTTGATTGAGTGAGAGTATGTGGTGTGTATGATTCTTAGATTAGGAAAATTAGTTAGAACTAATAGATAGACATGTAATAGCATCTCTATTTCTGAGAGTGCTATATGCTTGAATAGGAGCCCAACTTATTACATGTTAAGTGATTAATAAAGTTACATTGAAGTAATGGTCTCATCAAGCTCCAAAGATTTGCAACACCTAGATCTCAACATCCATGTAGATTGGATGTGAGATCTTGAGGGTGATTTCCAAATTCACCTCACCTTCATGCATACCAAAACATTAGGAGCCACCATCTATCAAGGCTACTATGGATAATCTATTTTTGGACTTTGTAGAGCTAGTGAGTTTGGGGATCTAGATCTCGGAAACATCATCATGGTAAGACAAGAGCAAGAGTTGTTGGGGATAAGTTGGGAACCTATTACATGGTTAGGATAAAGTAAGAAAAAATATTAGTTCCAATCTAGATCCACAACACGCTCAAAGTATAACTGTTCCTAATACTCTACTTTCTTTAACAAGGAGCATACATGTGAGCAAGGTAATTCATGATGGATTATCTCTTGAAGTTTACTTTGCAGTAGATTCCAAAAAATCCTTTTGCAATCTTCCAATGCCTTTGGGAAGAGGTCATTATCATTTGGGCATTCATGATTATAGATCTTTAGATTAGTTCTACCACCCATGTATGAAGATGATTGGAACTCACCATATTTCCAATTAACATAGATGGACAACATCACTTTATGCATCATGGCCTGTCAATATTCATGAATGACATTCCCATGAAAATAGTTCATTTTGACTCAAGGTCCAAGGATTCCCCATTGGTTGATCTCAAGGGTTCCAAAGAATACAGTCACCACTACTGTAGGTGCCAACACAAAGTATATTCGTAGGGACACACTCTATAATAGTGCAATCTAATCCTACCTGAGTAGCTCAAGCAATAGTAGTATCAAATCCATTAAAAATAGCTGAGTTTGTAACCTTGAATATGAATATTGCATGGAAACTTGTTCCTACTATGTCTTTTGGGACAATACCATTAACCATGCAAATTCCAAGTATGTCGCCACCAGCTCAACCTACTAATTTGTCTACCTTTGCATAGTGGCCATGTCAAAATGCCATATCTAGTAAACCCATTAGCCCAACTTATGCCTATTGTGCCACAAATCATTCATGCTTCTCAATAGAGATAAGGAAGAGATCTCTCACACATTCTCACACTCAAACAGAGGAGCACATAGAGATTGAGGCAAGGAAGTATGCTCTCCTTCTTCTTCTTTTATTACGTAAAGAGAATATTCAAGAATGTCCTACTACAACAATTCAATCATTACAATATACAAAGAGAGTAAAAATAAAGAAAACCTTAATGTCCATGAATGCACAAGTTGACAAGAAATAGATGTGCCATCACTCTTGGTAGATAAATATGATAAAGCTCACTGATAGTGTCTCGGACATATATTGATGTAACCACTATACATGTAAAAGAAATGAATAGTGGTACATGTAATCTTCAATCATCACATGTTGAGCTTGGTATCTCAACACTCCCCCTCAAGCTCAATGTCATGTCTTGTAATCCAAGCACCTTTCAAAACTTCTTCAACTTCTTTGATCCAAGTGCTTTAGTGAAAATATCAAGAACCTTCTCATCCATCCTCATATAAATAAAAATCAATATCACCTTCTAATACCTTTTCCCTTTTGAAGTGATAATGTACTTGTATAAGCTTTGTTCAAGGAGTTTCACCAGAGTCAAACTATTGTTCATGTGATTATCACATACATAGTATTGCGAGAGGCTTGAAAGTGGCATAGGGTTTATGAGAAGGGAATCCATTATGATAACCTTCAAATGCTTACTTGTGAGGCATGTGTTCATGTTCCAAAGAAGCTTAGACAAATCATACTATAAATCTGATATATGGAGCAAGTGGTTAGTTTGGATATTGTTTAAGGGATCTTGAAACATACTGGTTGTCAAATAAAAAAAATTTGAGGTAAGAAGAGAGGTATTTGAGAATGTTATCCCTAATATTTACACCTAGAAGAACAGTAGACAAAAATATATTGAAGATAATGTTCAATAGCAATAGCTTGTTGCTATTCTTAATAAGCAACCTTTGAGACAATCTTCACATGTATCTCATCCATCTCATAAATTGATCCAAGTCTGGACTTTATTCTTCTTGTAGATGTGGATGAGACCTCTTTTTACAAAAATGTTATAAAAGCAAAGAATCATATCATGGGATCATGCCAAATTAAGTGACCTAGACTCCATTCATAAAAAGGAACATGTGCTATATAACATGGTCCTTTGGGCCATATCTCTTATAGTGGAATGTAATATCTTTCTTAGTTTGGATATTTATTGGTGTGCTCAATTGTTTTCAATTTTTTGAGCATTATGAATATGGGAAGTAGATCAAGAAGATGCGTAGATCAGGCATGAACCTTTCCACTTAAATAATGGTCTTGGTTCATACATACATTTGTGTTCCCATTTACACTAGATCATTAGGTGGTGCACATTATTTTGTTGTTTTTATTGATGTTGTTACTAGGAAAGGTTGGGTGCATCCTATCAAGTCAAAGGATGAAGTTGAATGGTTAACGCAATCGAGGATAAAAATATAAATAAGCATGTTAATCTCGATCTCTCTGTCACCTAAACTATACACAACATGTAATAGCAAAAACTCTAACTATACACATGTAATAGCAAAAACTAACAGAGCATAGGGCTCTTGGATGGAAAGATTAAAGTTATATTGCTAAATCCCTTAATTTCCCATATTTATCTTTCCATCACTTACTTATGCAAAATTCAATAACTCATTCAAAATTGAATTAATACATTATTTGCACAATACCCATTTTAATTTGAACACATTGACACCAAAAAACAACAATGATTATCAATTCAATGATACGATGTAGGAGATTCAGATCATATACTTTATCACTTTAAGTTAATACTATGTATTGTTCAATCTTAACACTAACTTAGCAAAAAAATATATATTTGCACACGAATTATCAACGTCAATGAATATAGTGCATTGCAATATGATAGAATATAACACAATCACATTATGACTAGATCATCGTTACACACCTTACTGTAACTCTTTTCATTAATGAAGGGTTGTTACATTTGTTCGTGGTACCTTTTGAGTACATTACAACGTTTTCAACAATGGAATTTCTAAGCTTTTACAATCATAAAAATAATATAGGCTCTCGTAGCTAACACTTGGTATGAACAGAGGACCTGGACCCAAAATGATAAAAAAAACTATTTTTAGGTTGTGTGATTTTTAGATCTTCATCACTATCTTGAAATCCTAATGGAAGCTCACTCTACAACACTAAAAAATGCTCTTTCAAAACTCCAATGTTTTGTTTTAGGATAATTTTTAAGACTTTAGACACCACATCCTCATCCAATAGTATGCCTATTGGGTTGGCTTGGGCAACTACATGAGCATCATACAATGTTGCCTTTGCTTGTGCATGCTCTAACATTTCCCTAATTGCCTCTTGCATATATCAGTTTTATTTGTGGAGGGCTTTCAACTTATTACTGGAGACTATGAATTGCTACTCTAGCTTAGTGATATGCATGTTTGTGGTTGTGTGGCAAGCAATAGCTAGATCCTTCGATGCAATTTGATTCCGAAGTTCAGTGGTAGTTGCACTTAGATCATCCTACAATTGTGCATTTTGGGATTGAATTTGTGAGATATGGTCTTTTAACCTCTTGACCTCCACCACAAATTCATCAACTTGTTCCAACAATGATGCGTTTTGGCTTTGTATAGTCTATTCACCACATATTCCATTGTTGTTGTGCTCCAATGTGGTATAATGACAATGGACTTCACCAAAATGATGTTGACGGGAAATGTATTCTCCCTCTAGATGAGAGAAATTCCCCTAGAGGTTGACATGCATATCCTACAACTATTGATTTTCCTTTGTTTTCTTCTGCAGAAACGTGCGAACACCAAAGTGGTGTAACAGTTCTTCATTATCTGGCAATGTTTGATCATCTAGAGCATGAGTACTCCATATTAAAGCATGTTGTAGCAAAGAAAATTTGCTAAAGATATGAACATGAGCATGGTGTAGGAGATTGATGATGTCCAAGAGAACATCAAGGTGGAATTGATCGTCAATCGCGATTCAAGCTTTTAACTTCAATTGATAGACACTTTGATTCAGGTACTTTAAAAAACCCCCTTTTTTCCCTTTGTATTGCACAAAAATTTTCTAGAGCACCCTAGGTTTCCTAATCCCACCTAGGGTCAACTTCAAATTACTCTATCTAAAAATCAATGTGGAGTTGAAACAAGCTTTCCAAGGAGCTCTAAAGCTCAAAAAATGGATTTCGTATGAAAAAGTTGTGTCGATTTAGGGTTCACGGGGTTAAAACAGACAAACAAGGTCTCTCATGATATTGGTGTATTTTTCTAAGGCCTTCGTACTTGTATAGGTAAAAGAGTTTGTATTTATGCTCAAAATCAGCCTCAATTTTTTTATAAAATTCAAACCTTAATTTTTGCCAAAAATGTCTGTCTGTCTATCGTGATAGACGAGTGTCTATCATGCTAGATAGGTGTCTGTCATGATAGATGGTTTCTATCATCTGTCATGGTCTTTGTCTGTCGCAATAGATGGGTGTCTATCATGGAGGCTTTCTGTCTTGATAGACGTATGTTGTTGCAATAGACGGGTGTCTATCACGATAGATGGTGTCTATTGTCTGTCGTGGTCTTTGTTTGTTGTGATAGACAGGCGTCTGTCGTCTATTGTGGAGGTTTTGTCATGATAGACGGGTTTTTTTCGTGATAGATGGGTGTCTATCATGATAGAGACCTTGAGTGAGCTTAAACTTCATAAAGGGGGGCTTTGTTACTAATGAGATAAGGACAAAAGTTTCTAGAAGTTCTTTCTTTTTAGAGGCTTGGAGAGTGGTAACTAAGTAATAACAATGATAGAAGTCGGGTTTGGGTAGAGGTGCATTGAAGTATTCTGTGAACCAAGCTTTATCCCACAAATGCCTCAATTCCATGGTGTTCTGAAGTGTTTCAAAATCTTTGGAGAAGAATTAGTCTTATGTTTTGAAGTGACTTTTTAATGAAATGTTCGTTTATAATGCAAGTCATTAGACTTCCTACATGATTGCTCTAAATAATGCATACATATCAATTCAAGATAGGTGTCATTAGTTGTGGTTATGAGATAATAAGGGATGATTATTACAAGGTTGATCAGTTAGTTGGGGTGTTCACGGACTGGTACAGAGACAAGGGTTAGATTTGTGAATTGTTACATTAGATGTTAGTGGTGAGTGAGGGTTTTAGGGCTATTTAGGCACCCACTTCCTAGTGGTTCGTGAAGGGGAATGGTTAGTATACTTAGATAGATGGAATGGATTAGGAGTTGAAGAAGAGGACAATTGGTAGGCTTGTGGGGAGATGAAAATTACATGGCCTTGTTTTTGAGCTTCTAAGCAAGCCTTAGGCACCCAAATAGTTGGAGTGGTTGGGTTTTCCATCTTTGATCGCTTTGGTATCCAAACTTGTCGAATTCTTGTTTGCGGAGGACTTCTTGGCAATGATGAGTGTTTAGGTTGATTCGTCCTTGCCTTCAATTTGTGCAAAGAACTGGAGGAAGTATTCGATGATTTCCGGCCCTTGGGTATCCATATTTGCCTCCTGCCTGACACCATTGGATTCTTGTACTGCTTCCATGGCATAGTCTGAATCGACCTTTTGTTCAAGTGTTAGGCCTATTGTATGGAGGTGTGTGAGAGGTCAGATGGACACTCTACTTTGGAAAAGAAGGGAGATCCAACACTTGCATGTCCTACCCAATAGGAAATGAGGCATTTTGTACAACATATCTAGGCAGGCATTTTGGAAGTGTGGAGGGTATTCTCGAGGTGTTAATGGTGCCGATCTTCCCGGTGATTATTCCAATCTAGCCGAAGAAGGGGAGGAAGATTTCTTGTACTCCTCTGTGCAAGGATCATCCCCATCTATCTCATGAGGGTTGCCTTCTGCTGAGTGGAGGTGGCTTGGGATTTCAAGATATATCACTCCCTACTGGCTAGCTACCCCAAACTGGAGTGAGCATTTCCTAAGATTGAAGTCCATAGAGTGATCGTATATCCAATCTTGGACTAGAATCAGAGGTTCTATCAGGTCATCATAGCTTCACCATTAAGCTTACATCTTCTATGAGGATAGTAATTTCCAGCTCACCCATGCAAGGGGTTTCCATGCCCCCTAGACATATGAGGTATGCCTTAGTAAAACTCATTTTGAGTTCCATGTCTTGAAATTAAGACCACCTAGTCACACTAGTTGTTGCGCTTGAATCAATTAGAGCCCTAATCTCCTTGAGAGTGGTGTCTTGCCCTAGCTGAACCGTAATGAATGGTCTCCTATCCACTATGCTAGATTAAGCATTTGACCTTGTTTGACACATTTTCATGAGATACCTGGGGGCTTCTCCATTGGTACAGGTATTGACTTGAAGGCTTCCTTCTCTTCCATCACCATGTTCCATCTCTAATCTCTTTCGGCTTAATTTCATATGTTTTATGTGCTCTAGGGCTTCAACTTGCGCTTCCTCTCTTATTCTTTTTTCTTCTTCCTTGTGCTTCTTTGCCAAGGTGAGTCATCTAAGCATATCCTCAGTCACATGGTCTTGGTAAAGCTTGAATCTATAGCTACTAATATAATTTGGCATTATCTCTCACTTCTAAGATGGCTAACTGCACCGCTCCACTCATCGAAAGCCTATTTATAATCATAGGTCCATCACCACCTTTCTCTAACTTTCGAGCACATTGCTTCAGCGTATAGACTAGGAATAAATCTCCAACCTTCAAGCCTTTATCTTTTATATGTGCATCAAAATAGGATTTTTGTCTCTTCTTGGCTTCATATATTCCTACTTCTACTCTTAGCCTAGTCTCTCCTAAGCATTCTAAGTCCATAATCCTTGATGATAACTTGTGGCTTGTCCATTGATGTTCTTGTGCAACCTTAAGGGTGGGTATCAAAGAATCCAAGGGGAGCACTACATTCTGACCAAAAACCATATGAAAGGGAGTTGCATTGCAAAGGATCTTGTTAGTACTTTATGCTTGTCCATTGGCCTAAGGATGATATGGTGCTGACTTCTTGTGAATCACCATAAAATCCTATAACAAATATTCAATGACTTCATTAAGAAAGTGAGTCCCTTTGTCACTCACCAACTCTATAGGAAATACATACCTTGTAAAGACATTCTCAAATAAGAATTTTACCATCATTGTTTTTGTTAGCCTTAGCTCCTACCCATTTGGTTAGATAATATGTTGCTATAATTATGTATTTGGCATGAGAGCCTCTATGCCCCACTTAAAATGCACATCCTCCCATCATGGGTCTCAATGGAATCTCATCTCTACGTGTTGGATATTGAGCTCTTTGAAAAAAATCTCATCTCTTCACATAGGTATGTGCATCCATATGAAGAGTGGGCCACCATAGTCCCAAGAATAGTATGGCCTTGATTATCCGATTAGGCCCAAAATGGCCTCGTGTGACACCTTGGTGTGGAGCCTCTAGTATTCTCAAGTATTCACTCTCATGAACACACTGTCTCAGATATCCATCTCTTCCTCTCTTGTACAAATTATGACCAATGAGTTTGTAGTCTTGAGCTTCCTGCTCTAGACTTATATGTCTTGATAAAGTCATTTCTTGAGGGAATGTTTTCATCCTCAAGTAGTTTATCAATGGTTTGCTCCAATATGGTGTTAGAGATACCTTAGTATGGCTTGAGCAACCTCTACCATTTTCTTGCATAAGGCTAACCTTTCCCTTGGAGAGATACTCTGTTTTGCACTCATTTCAAAATCCACAATCGATTATAGTACTAGGTTGATAGTTGGATGGATGATGAAAATCTCAAATAAAGTGGTCTTCATTACATCTGTAATAAGGCCCTCTAATTGGTTGAGCTCTATTTTTCTTCATAGGAGGTCATAGTGGTGACCTCACATTAGAATAACCTCCTTCCACTCATTCATTCCAAGTAGAATCCTCACCATAATAATGTTCATCATAGGAAGAAAAGTATTCTATTTGCGAATCCTCATAGTAATATTGCTCTCCTCTCCATGTTGTCATTGATATAGCACTTACATATTTGAATAAAGCCTTTGATGATGATAAAGAGGGTCATCTTGAGTTTTTCTTAAATGGGAGACACATAGATATTGTTGTCTCTTTGGTGATGGAAGACTTACCCATCCTCGCCATAGGAGATGTATGTTAGTTGTTCATATGTGCTCAATAAGCCTAGTCGACTTCTTCCGCTAACTGATTATATGCCGTGGAATCAGTGATTCACTATGCAAGTTCACATGTCAGTACTTGTAGTGTTATGAGATTTTGATGTTGGACATATGCTCATTTGCATGGGAGACTGGCAAAATTTTTTAGTTTGTCTTGTGAACTATACATTTATTGGTGTGTGCACATAAATTCTCACATAATTCTTTTGGTTGGTCATTATTGTTCTTTGGGGGAGATTGTTGAATTTTTCTCAGAATCTGACACGTGTTCACCCTTTTTCTTAAGCCTAAGTGTTTCTTGGACTATTCTAGCTCCATCTTCATTTTACTCAATTCTTTATCATCATGACATCAAAAATCTTTGGCACAACTGGTGGACCTGGGTCTAGTGCTAGTGTTGCTCGGAGGAGCTATAACTTGCAGGGCAAAGACCATTTTGAGATCCAAAAATCTAATGGCACAAACTTTGCTCTGTGGAAGAATCATGTTAAAGATGTGCTGATTCAAAGGAGGCAACGGAAGCCAGTAAATGGAATCTCAAAGAAGCCTGTTGACATGGATGAAGATGATTGGGATGAGTTGGATGAAATGGCTAGGTCTACCATTCAATTGCACTTGGCAGATAATGTTTACTATATAGTATTGGACTTTGAAAGTGCAGAGGAGCTTTGGAAGAAGTTATACAATACATATGAAAAAGAAATGGCATCGAATAAAGTGTACTTGATGAGAAAGTTATATGACCTTTGCATGAAGGACACAAATAGTGTTGTTGCTCATCTAAAGTACTCTAATGCTATATTCTCTCAATTAGAGGCTCAAAAAATGGAAATGGATAATGAAATGAAAGCAACCTTATTGTTATGCCCCTTGGCATCATCATGGGATACATTTTGCATAGCTATTAGCAATAGTGCACTTGGTCGTAAACTACTCTATGATGATATATGTGGAGCATTCTTGAGTGAGGAGATTCATAGAAAATCTATGTTTGGCACTCAGAGTGGAGATGCATATAATGTTTGTTATTCGTGCCAAGGAAAGAATCAACAACGTGGAAAGATCAAGAACAAGGAAAAGAATGGTCAACAGAATGAGAGTAGAAGTAAATCAAGGAAGAAGGATATTGAATGCCATTATTGTCCTAAGAAAGGACACATGAAGAAAGATTGCTATGCATTAAAGAATGCTAAAGGTAAAGGACAAAATGTTGATGGGCATGTTAAATAACTACTTGCACCATCTGCTTTGATTGTGAAGATTGAAGAAATTAATGCTATTTTTTATGATGCTAGTGTCAACACACTTGACAATACTATGCCCATTGAAGCTCTTATGGCTGATTCTCTTTCCCACATGTGTCTCTTAGATTTTGGTGCTTCTTTCCATGTGACAACACATAAAGAATGATTCAATAATTATGTAGCAAAGTCTCTTGGTACTATGAGACTTGGTGACTTTTACTAGTGTGACGTTGTTGGGATTGGAGATGTGGTTGTGCAGTTCATTGATGATTCAACATTTACTATGCATAATGTATGACATGTACCTCACTCTTGTTGGTGTAAATCAAGCCTTCACACTTGGCTTTGATTTGTACCTTGAAGACTCAACATAAGGCTTGGACAATTGGAACCTTGGAAAGCTAAAAGTTTGAACCCTTGAAGGATACATTTGAACCATAGAAACCAATGCTTAATTGGTTATTACTTTTTATCCAATGTAAAAGTCAATATGACTTAATCACTCATGTAATCACACCTACTAGACTAGAGTCGTGGAAAAGGTAGATGATTTAGTTGAGGGAATATCTCCCTAAGTCTAGTGGAGAGAATCAAGGGAGCTTTAATTTGAATTCAAATTCAAATTCATTCAAAACTCATATAAAAGAGCTATGTAAAAAGTCGCGGGTCATCTTCACTCCTCCCGAGGCAATTCTGAGCAAATCAGTGAGTGTGTGTGAGCTACACCATAGCCTACACCTCTGAGTACCATTGAGCATCACATTACATGCCAATGGGAATGTACAATCATTTGATTTAATCAATATACATATATTCATAATCTCTGTTTTCTCTGAGTGACTACCTCCAACTCTGTCAACTTCAAAGAGGCATATCTCAAGATCTACTGAACCAAATTGGATGATTCAAAGCACATTGGAACAAGCTTGAAGCATACTATATGCTTACAAAATTTGAAGGTCATTGGATCAACCATCTGGGAGAAATCGCGCCCTGAGTGATCACTGGTATTTCTCTATATAGTTCCTAAAATGTCGGGAATGATCCTTAGCTTGCTAAATTGATTTCTCAGAGTGTGGTTTGTTATTTTCTCTCATTCCACTTGCAAATGAAAGATTGTTAAGCTAATTGATTATGTCCAAAAGCAATTAGATCAATTTTAAGTGTGCTGGTCACACTGAGCATAACTCTGAGCAGGTGTCAGTACCAATATAGCAAGTTTTTCAGGATCCTTGAAATCACAAATAGTCTGTTTTGATCTAATCATTTATCAACTCATTTCCAAAGTACATATAGCATATTTTGGTGTCATTTGGAAGCTCAAGGAGTCTCCTAAGCATATCTAAAGAGAAAGGAGGGCAGGTGTGAAGCAGGTCTAGCAGCACCAACTTGATCTTCTAAGTGTATCCAGCCATCACATCCAATAGTGGTATCAGAGCAAATAAGGTAATCATGGGTGATGGTTTCCCTTCCTTCATTGACAAATTGGACAGAAATAATTACCAGGCTTGGTCATTGAGAATGAAGACCTATCTACAAGGGAGAAGCTTGTATGGATACATATCAGGAGATAAGGAGTTGCCCTCATTCAAGACCAGAGGCCTACCTACAAAGGATGAACATGAGAGGCTCAACCAATGGTGTGCAAAAGATGCTTTGGCAAGGTCATATCTTCTAAACTCTATCTCTGATTTCCTTCTACCTCATGTAAGGAATTGTAAGACTTCCCAAGAGACTTGGGAAACCTTGTCAACATATTTTTCATCAAGCACAAGGGCCAGAAAGAATCAGCTATGGATTGAGTTTACAACTCTTAGGAAGCAATCAAAACAATGTGTCTCAGATTTTGTCACCAAAGTCAAGGACATTGCAGATCAACTTGCAAGTGTTGGAGAAGAAATTGAGGAAGAGCAAATAGTCAGACAAGTGATCAATGGACTAAAGGCAGATGACAAGTGGGAGAGCTTTACCACTGCAATGGACTTGTACATGGACATCCAAGCACCTGATCTAACAACTCTGATTGGACAACTCTTTACACATGAAGCAAAGATCACAAAGAATGGAGAGCAATCAAAAGGTAACAATCCCTCTGCCCTATATACTGATAAGAAGACTAAAGACAAGGGTAAAAGCAAGAAGGTTGATGAAGAAGGCTCTACCTCCCAAGCAAACTATGCAGGGAGAGGTAGATCATCTAGAGGTAGGGGCAGAGGAGGTAAGTGAGGTAGGGGGAGACCCTATAACCAATCTCCATGCAATATTTGTGGCTTGTCTAACCATACTACAGATGAATGCTACAAAAACTACAAGAACCAAAGAGGAAGAGGTCACCAAAGAGGAGGATACTCTCAAGGCAGAGGCAGATTCAATCAATCTCAAGGCTACCATGGCTACAACAATAATTACAACAATAGCTACAATCCCAATGGCAATTATCAAGGTGGATACAGGAACAGAAAGGATTACAACAATTATGCAGAGGATCAAGATGATTCCTTGTTGATTATGAACATGACATCTAAATCAGGTATCAATGATGATCATTTGTTCTATATTGATTCAGGTTGCTCTAACCATGTAGCTGGGAATGTTGCCTTACTCTCTGATTTGGAAGAACCCAAAGGCAAGCACCAAGTGCAGACAGGTGATGACACTAAACATTCAGTTGTTAAAGTAGGCAATGTCAAAACAAGTGATGGTAATCAGAATTTACTAAGCAGAGTGTTGTATGTTCCAACAATCACCAAGAATCTGATGAGTGTAGGTCAGATTGTTGAAAAAGGTCTACAAGTCAGGTTCACTCAACATGGTGCATATGTGGAGGATCCAAGACATGGATTCAGAAGGATAGCCAAGGGAGAGAAATCAGGTAGATTGTTTACCTTTGAACTTGAAGACACTAAGAATATTGCTTTGTACAACTATAAAGACCAAACCCTATCAGAATTGGAGATTTGGCACAAAAGATTAGGTCACATTGGAGAGAGGACCATAAAACAAATGAGCAGGGATCAATGTGTGCTTGGGATACCTAATGTATCCAAGCAACACATGATATATAAGTGTGGGGCTTGTCAATTTGGTAAGTCACACAGATTGCCCTATACCAAGAAAGGTTTTATGCATGAAGATTACTTGGAATTGGTGCATACAGATGTGTGGGGACCAAGCAAGGAGCCATCCATATCTGGATCAAGGTACTATGTGTCCTTTATTGATGACTATAGCAGATGGACTGTCTTATACTTCATGAAACATAAAGATGAAGTATTTAATTGTTTCAAAAGGTATCTTGCATTAGTTGAGAATCAAACAGGTAGACATTTGAAGAGGCTAAGGTCAGATGGTGGTGGAGAATACTTCTCCAATGACTTTGAAGATTTCTTGCAGGAAAGAGGCATCAAGAGGGAGATTACTACAAGGTACTCACCTGAACAAAATGGGGTAGCTGAAAGGAGGAATAGACTCATTGTAGAGACAGCTAGGTCTATGCTTAATGAGAAAAAATTGCCAAATTATCTTTGGGCAGAGAGTGTATCTACTGCCACATACTTAATCAACAAGTTGCCATCAAAGACACTTGATGGAATGACACCCTATGAGGCTTGGCATGGTAAGAGACCATCTCTGGATCATTGCAAAATCTTTGGGTGTGTTGCATATGTGCATATTCCCTCACAGGTAAGGGGAAAGCTAGACCCTAAGGCTGAAAAGTGTATCTTCATTGGTTATGATTTGAATCAGAAGGGATACAGGTTTTATAACCCCTCAAACAAAGGCTTCAAGGTAAGCAGAGATGTCATTTTTGATGAAAATGATTCATGGTATGAAAATGAGTGCAGGAAAGTTAGCCTACCTTATGATATGGAAGAAGACTTTCCAAAGCTTATCAGACAAGAACCAACTCAGAAAGAGGACACAAGCTCAGATGATGAAGACACCATCAACATTGAAGAGTTCAAGGCTTGGAAATCCAAAGGGAAAATGAAGATGAAGCAACTTGAAGATAATCCAGAATCCTCAACTCAAGCCATGAGGAGATCTCAAAGAGAAAAGAAGAAACCTATTAGGTATGGGTATGATACTTCACTTGTAACCAAGCACTCTGTATATCTTGCAAAGGATCTCTTGAATGAAGAACCAGGTACATTTGAAGAAGCTATTGCTAAACCAGAATGGAAGGAAGCAATGGATGAAGAAATGGAGGCTCTCAAGGAGAGTGATACTTGGGACTTGGTACCCAAGAAGGACTCCATGAAGGTGATAGGATCCAGATGGATCTACAAACTCAAGAGGAACTCAGATGGTACAATAAACAGGTATAAAGCTAGGTTGGTAGCCAAGGGTTTTGCACAAACCCAAGGCATTGATTATGAGGAGACATTTTCTCCTGTGGCCAAGATGCCAACTATCAGAATTATGGTGAGTGTAGCTGCATCCAAGAATTGGAACATGTACCAATTGGATGTAAAGAATGCATTCTTGAATGGATGGATATCTGAAGAGGTCTACATGTCACAACCACCTGGCTATGAAGATCCCAATAAGGTAAATCATGTTTGTAAATTGAAGAAGGCTCTGTATGGATTGAAGCAGGCACCTAGAGCATGGAATTACAGATTGACCACCTACCTCCTAGACCAAGGATTTGTGATGAGTAAAGCAGACACTTCATTGTTTATAAAGAAGAACAATTCAGAGGTAATATACTTGTGTGTCTATGTTGATGACATCATTATTACAGGAAATGATGTTCAAGGAATTAGACACATCAAAGGACAAATGATGAAGGAATTCAAGATCAATGATCTTGGATTATTGAAGTACTTCCTAGGACTTGAATTGGTCTACACAAATTCAGGTATCTTTATTACTCAGAAGAAGTACATTCAGGACATGGTCAAGAAGTTTAATTTGCAGGAAGCTAAAGTCTCAAACATTCCTATGGAGGTCAACCACAAACTCAGTGCACATGAAGGAGAAGAACTCAAGGATATTACAGGTTACCAAAGTTTGGTAGGTAGTCTTAATTATGCTACCTTAACCAGGATTGATATATCATATGGTGTTAGTGTACTTAGCCAATTTATGCATAAACCAAGAGTACCACATTTGGAGGCAGCCAAGAAGATAGTAAAGTACCTAAAGGGAACACAAAATCATGGTTTGTACTTTCCATATTCATCAGACATTGATATTAAGGTATACTCAGATGCAGATTGGGCAGGTTGCAAGGATGACAGGAGAAGTACATCTGGATACATATGCTTTGCAGGTGATAAACCAATTTCTTGGTCATCCAAGAAACAACCCACAGTAGCTTTGTCATCTACTGAGGCAGAATACAGAGGGCTAGCCAATGCCACTCAAGAAGCCATATGGTTGAAGCTATTATATTCAGAATTGGGTCTATACACAAGGCCACCAATCATATTTGGTGATAACACAAGTTCTCTTCACCTAGCAGCTAATCCAATTTATCATGCTAGGACAAAACACATAGAGGTTCACTACCACTATGTGAGGGAGAAGTTGCTTAGCAAAGAAATTCAATTATCATATGTGTCTACTAATATACAATGTGCAGATTTGCTTACTAAAGCTCTGGATGGAAGCAAGCTATGCAGATTTAAATCCATGATTGGATTGCAGGAAATAATTGAAGACTAGAGATGAAGACTTGAGCCAAAGTGTTTGGCTTGAGGGGGAGCTGTTGGTGTAAATCAAGCCTTCACACTTGGCTTTGATTTGTACCTTGAAGACTCAACATAAGGCTTGGACAATTGGAACCTTGGAAAGCTAAAAGTTTGAACCCTTGAAGGATACATTTGAACCATAGAAACCAATGCTTAATTGGTTATTACTTTTTATCCAATGTAAAAGTCAATATGACTTAATCACTCATGTAATCACACCTACTAGACTAGAGTCGTGGAAAAGGTAGATGATTTAGTTGAGGGAATATCTCCCTAAGTCTAGTGGAGAGAATCAAGGGAGCTTTAATTTGAATTCAAATTCAAATTCATTCAAAACTCATATAAAAGAGCTATGTAAAAAGTCGCGGGTCATCTTCACTCCTCCCGAGGCAATTCTGAGCAAATCAGTGAGTGTGTGTGAGCTACACCATAGCCTACACCTCTGAGTACCATTGAGCATCACATTACATGCCAATGGGAATGTACAATCATTTGATTTAATCAATATACATATATTCATAATCTCTGTTTTCTCTGAGTGACTACCTCCAACTCTGTCAACTTCAAAGAGGCATATCTCAAGATCTACTAAACCAAATTGGATGATTCAAAGCACATTGGAACAAGCTTGAAGCATACTATATGCTTACAAAATTTGAAGGTCATTGGATCAACCATCTGGGAGAAATCGCGCCCTGAGTGATCACTGGTATTTCTCTGTATAGTTCCTAAAATGTCGGGAATGATCCTTAGCTTGCTAAATTGATTTCTCAGAGTGTGGTTTGTTATTTTCTCTCATTCCACTTGCAAATGAAAGATTGTTAAGCTAATTGATTATGTCCAAAAGCAATTAGATCAATTTTAAGTGTGCTGGTCACACTGAGCATAACTCTGAGCAGGTGTCAGTACCAATATAGCAAGTTTTTCAGGATCCTTGAAATCACAAATAGTCTGTTTTGATCTAATCATTTCTCAACTCATTTCCAAAGTACATATAGCATATTTTGGTGTCATTTGGAAGCTCAAGGAGTCTCCTAAGCATATCTAAAGAGAAAGGAGGGCAGGTGTGAAGCAGGTCTAGCAGCACCAACTTGATCTTCTAAGTGTATCCAGCCATCACATCCAACAACTCTTCATGCAGTTTGATGTCAGTTGTTCAACTTGATGACCTTGGCTACAAGGTTGTCTTCTATGCTCATTCCTTTTGCATATGGTTTTTGTAAAAGGAAGCAAAGTTGGCTCACTTTATCCTTTATTCGTATCATAGAAAGAGCACTTGTTAGCTATTACTAAATAGCATATGGCTTGTATTTGGCATGGTTGTTTGGCCATATATCTTGTTGTGGAAAGGAAAATTTTTCTCGGTCTCATTACTTACCCTTTTTTATCTTTCTGGAATTTTTCATTTTGTGAGCATTACCATTATGGAAAGCAAACTAGGAATGTGCATAAATTGCACATTGACTCTTCAATTCAGCCTTTAGATATTGTTCATATAGATGGGTGTAGTCCTATGCCCACAAGGTCATTAGCTGGTTCTCTCTACTTTGTCATCTAGCATTACTCAAAAATTGGGATTACTCTCCATCCGATTTCTTCTAGCTTGAGAGTCTCCACTGCTTTTGGCTTGTCTTGAATCTTATGTTCCTGCTTCTTAGGAGGGAAGATAGGCTATCCTAGATATGTGAGTTTGACTTTATCCCCCTCTGACACTTTCTACATTTTATCTACATACTTCATCACAAAAGCTAGGTTTTTACCTACTAAAAGGTAGACTTCATTGAATGTGGAGTCAGTCCATACTCTATCCGCATAGAGTATCCTATTCAAGATGGATTTGCCATGAGGAATAGTGACTATCTCCTCAACATCGACCCAACTCTTGGTCTCTATCTCTCACAAATCATTGATACAATTGGAATTGTTGCACATCACGTACATAGTGTCTTGATTGTCTAGATAATGACCTTCTATGAACTTTATTGGAGTGGATCCTTGAGAATAGTGCAAGCATACAATGTTGTGATCTAATCCATCTAAGTAGACCATGTCTCAATGAGCGTTGGTGCAAAAAAAATCTATATCGGTACAATTCTTGCTCTCAATCTTAGACATGCACTATTCACTTAGAGGCACTCGTTGCATATCCTTTGAGAAATTCATGACCCCTTAATCACTCTCCAACTCACTAGACTTGTTGAAAGTAACAGTCCTAGAGTCACACTCTCCTCTGAAGAGAGCTTACTCATAGATTTGACTTTATGCCTTAGTGTATGTCTTGACGTTAATTACATATATCAATTTTCAAGTTGTTTGGTGTGTTTCTTTGTTAGTGATGAACTTCTTGGGGTTTTTGTGCCCAATTTCTCATTTGTGGTGTTTTAGGTGTCCAGAATATATGCTCTTCATTCCGTTAGGAGTGCAATTGACCAGAAAGAATGCTTGGATTATATGCATGTGATTTGAATATCTCAAGATGCACTTGATGATGTGGCTTCTCCTTTGAAAAACCTAATTTGTGAGTTGTTCTCAAGAGAACAAGGATTAGAAATATCCAAAAATTAGAAAATCAAATCTCAAGAAAAACATGATTTCCTTGGGAAATCATGATATCTCAGGGCAATCACGATGAGCTTAGGCATTTTTGATGTGATGAAAATTATGGCAATGGCCCAAACATGATTTTTTATTTCTCATGTCTCTAGGAAACCGTAATGGCTCGAACATGATTTTCGATTTTGAATGTCTCTGGGAAATTGCAATGGCTTGAAAATGATGGTGATGGCCCAAGAACATTTTTTGATTTCCAATGTCAGTGATTTCATGATGGATGAGAGACCTTGCAATGCCTCTTGGCAATCACAATGTCCCAAGCCATTAGAATTTCCCTGAACAATCATGATGGCCTTGGGAAATCGTGATGGCTCTATGCAAAATGATCTTTTGCAGACAAAGAAAAAAATGATCCTTGCACTTCTTGATTCTTGCTTGTTTCTAGTGTTTCATGAGTTCTTTCCTAGTTTTTCAAGGGTGTAGATTCAAATATGCAAAAGCTTTACAAAAATTTTCACGTTTTTTAGAAAAATGACATACTTCAAATTTTTTATATTCACTACTTGTTCCACACACCTTCTTTAGCTATGAAACTTTCACAGAAGTTAGTTATTACCTCAAAGAATGCATATATGAAATCTCAAGAGACTTCATTGACCACACAAAGAGCAACAAGAAACTAAAGATTTCTTCTCTCTCCTCTCTATTGTAGCTCTCTCTCACGCTCTTTCTTGCAAATGGCAGCAAGTTCCAACGAAATGAACATAAAAGAAAGTGATTTTACCTTATTTTTTTTAACCACTACAATACCTCATTTTTCTTGCAAAAACTCTCTAAATTGCTCCAAAGCTCCGCTTATCCACTCCTCGAGATCAAAGGAGCTTAAAAAATGCTAAAGATGATAAACTTTAAGAAGAAATTACAATTTACCTTACAAATAGTGAATTCTTGAATAGTCCTTGCTCTCCAAGCACTTACAATACCTTACTTGTTTGATTCTGAATCTTTAATTAGTCATTGAACTACAACACACAATGAGCATCATATGTATCATATGGAGGTGATTCTCCCTATATAAGTGTCAAAACATTTGATTAGCCTTCCCTTAATGAAAAACTCAGATGGTGCTCTAGTGAAAAGCTTCTATCAATAATGATAATAGATCCATGCTAAAATAAATAATTTGAAAAATGCATGTAAATTGGATGTGCTTTTCTTCATCATCGACATTTATTATTGCAACATGAAATGAAGTTAACAAGTTCCTTTTATCAAATGTGAAGTAGCTTTATTGCAAAAACATAAATAAAACTTTCTCATAGAAATAAGATTCATGTCATATTCCTAATGCTGAAAAAACTACAAAATATGGATGTGATTTCATGCATAAGGTAGATGTGTGTTGAATACCACAAACAATCTGTGACACCTTTATACCACATCACCACTATCCAAATTTTTCTCAATCAACAAGAACATAAATATCATGTGTATGGCAATTGAATGTTGTGGTTGAAGTTAAGAATTTTATGGATACACATGCATCTACATTCAGCACCTTCACATGATTTTGTTCAATATGCTAAAAAAAATACTATGAGTATTGAAGACTATTTTTAAAGCACTCTAAAGATTGGTGTTAAAAAACACATACATACATACACACACACTTATCCATGGCTTTAGGAACAATATACAAACAACCTTGGAAAAACCTTGTCCATGAGGTATGAATCTACTTCAAGTTATGAATATAGTATACTATACAATTGCTTTGAGATCTATGAATAATTGAGCATTGAACGTCCACATTGTGATGCAGCATTTTCTGTGGGGCATTCATATTAATATTTGATCATTGAACTTCCACAAGGTGATGCAACATTTTTTTGGCCAAACAAATTACATTCATAAACTCTTGCAAATATTTTTTGGAAAGGATTGTTACATTTAACATACCTTATTGTCATTAAAAATTCCAATGATTGGTAAATTTCATTCATGAAAAGAAGGATCCATAAAAGGAAGGCTCATGCACATACACACTAATCCATTAAAAATGATGAAATCCAACAAGATTTTAGTTTTATATAGTCATGCACATTGATGATGATATGCCACTCTCTCTATTCTCAAAACTGAGCGTTTTCACATACACAATATCCATACAATTCAAATCACGGTCATATGCTTTGAAATATAGATTCAAAAGCTCAACCTAGGCCCTTACATTTAAACTAAATATAGTGGTGAAAAATCATGTGTTATACATAATCTAGCTATTATATGGTTATTAGCTTTTCATTAGCATGGTAGAGATAGATACTTTATTCAAACCTTGCGTCTATACCCTAGACTAAGCTTGCATGCTACCAAGTAAGAAAAATACAGAAAGCAAATTTAGTTTAAAGCATCATTAAATGACTCCATTTATTTTTATCACCAGGTATAGTTGCTCTATGCTAAAGTTAAGGAAAATAGGTTCTTTCAGACATGCTTGTTGTCGAATAAATATTTCTATGTAGACAATGAAAGCAAATATACCCCCCTAGGATCCTTATTGTTTTCAAATCAAGGCTCTATGTTCATTGTTTTCTAACTTTCTTTGAGTACATACAAATATTAAACTTAAAACTTTGCATACTGAAACTATCTTTAGATATCTTTCAAATGAAATCATTATATTTGGACATTGGATGATATCTCAACAAGCTTCATCAAATAGACTGTTTGATGGCCTCACAAAGTAAACAATGTTTTGGCTATTATTTCCAAATTATGTAGGCATTGATCCCAAGACTTGAACCACTTAAATTTATAAGCCTTCCAATGAGACAAGAATCATTACAAACTGATTCCTAATGAAGGAGAAATACCAATTACAATAGGTTGTGTACCACGATCATTTACAGGAAGAGAGAGAGAGTATAAGGGTGTAATCTTTGCAAAATATGTAGAGAATGGCTAGCACGAGATATGCTCAAGCAAGGGGTAGATTAGACACTCTTTTCCATGCCTTGATTCTACGAAATAATACAACTCATTAGAGGCCTAGGAGGCATAGTAAAATAAACCTTTGATTTTTATAATAAAAATAATTAAAATTTATTCCCAATAATTTTTATAGTTTATTTGCTGATATATTTAGGTAGTGATGTGTGTGAACACACTAGTACCACCAGTGCACTTTTTTCCCTCTTTATGAGGTTTTTTCCCCCAGCTTGGATATACGCCTATAACCCTAACGAGTCACTTATCTTTGTACATTCTCTTGGTAATACATTCAGTATTGTGTTTTGTGCTCCAAGCTTCTTCTTCTTCTTCTTCTTTCTTGTGCTATTTGCATGCTTTCGCAGACCTCAAAGTCCAACAATTGGTATCAGAGCAGGTTGCCGCTTCATCTAGGGCATTGTCGACATCCCTTTAGTCATAGTGTCATAATCACATTAAATTTGGTGAGCATACCCAGGGTGATTAGGAGTTCAAAACTGCTTCATTATGTGGTGTCAAAATCATGATCTGAGCTTGTTTTTGCCTCCGAATGCACTATCGTAGTGCTTGTGCATTTGTGCCAAAGATATATATAGGTTTTGGTTTGCTATATAAGCTCCTCAAAGTCTACTACCAGTTTAGCAGAACTCAACAAGGCAGTTCTATTCAACTTTTTGAGATACAGTCATTTTTTTGCATCAGGGTATCTCAGTCAGTGGCCATGGCTGAAAGTAATGATGTATTCTGTATGTTGGTTGTTGAGGACAAGTTGGATGGTACCAATTACCCATTATGGGCTTATATGATGCGTCATGTATTGGTTGCAAAAGAATCATGGAATATTGTGTAGGGTGTTGAAAAATGTCCTATTATACTTGCAAATACAATAATTGAAGTTGATGTAGATGGCATCGAAGATGGTGATATTCTTTAGGTTCCTATTCATGTTCTGGTTCGTGCTGCACCTACTATAGAGCAACTTTGTTGGGATGGTAAAGATGCCTGAGCACATGCATTGATAGCATTGTTTGTCAAACATGCCATTATTCCTCACACCCGTGTTGATATATTTAGGTAGTGATGTGTGTGAACACACTAGGACCGTCAGGGCACTTTTTTCCCTCTTTAGGAGGTTTTTTTCCCCCTGCTTGTATATACGCCTATTGCCCTAATGGGCAACTCTTATTTGTACATTCTCTAGTAATACATTCAGTATTGTGTGTTGTGCTCCAAGCTTCTTCTTCCTCGTGCTATTTGCGTGCTTCCACAGACGTCTAACTAGTATCAGAGCAGGTCACCGCTTCATCTAGGGTGTCGTCTACACCTCTCCGGTTGCAGTCTTAGATTTGCATGAAATTTGGTGACCATACTCAGGGTGTTTGAGAGATCAAAACTGCTTTGCTCTGTGGTCGAAATCGCGATCTGAGCTTGTTTCGGCCTGCACTATCAAAGTGCTTGTGTAGGCTATTTTGTCTTTTTGTGCCAAAGGTATATACCTGTTTGGGTTCGCCAGTATAAGCATCTCAAAGTCTGCTACAGGTTTAGCAGAACTCGTCTTGGCAGTTCCGTTCAACTTTTTGAGATACAGTCAATTTTCTGCATCAAGGTATTTTAGTCATCGGCCATGGCTGAAAGCAGTGATGTAATTCGTATGTTGGCTGTTGAGGATAAGTTGGATGGTACCAACTACTCGTTGTGGGCTTATATGATGCGACATGTATTGGTTGAAAAAGGACTGTGGAACATTGTGCAGGATGTTGAAAAACGTCCTATCACACCTGCAACTTTTACAACTGCAGGTATTGAAGCTGATGCAAAAGGTGTCGAAGATGATGATATTTTGCATATTCATGTTTGTGTTGCGGCTTCTGTTGCACCTATTGCAGAGCATATTCATAAGGCAACTTCTTAGCCTTTACAAGTTTCATGTGATGATGCAGATCATCCCATTTCTGATGCAGATTTACATGATGCACTTGTTAATGAGAGAGCTGACATTGAGGAGGCAAAAACTATGCCAAAATGTCTGGTGCAAACTTTGCGTGACAGCAAATTAGATGCACCTCTTTCATATCGTACTCGATTAGGCTCTCATAGTGCCTCTTTTGCATCAGATTTCTATGCTATGGCTTCATCTAGTCTCTGTGATGAGAATGAGCCTGTTTCATTTGAAGAAGCACAAAATTTAGAAAATTGGAAGGCTCCTATGCAATCTGAATATGATGCTATAATGAAGAACAGTACTTGGTCTTTATGTGACTTGCCTCCTGGCAAGAAGGCCATTGGCACTAAGTGGGTTTACAAGCTGAAGCATAAGCCTGATGGAACAGTTGACAGGTATAAGGCTAGGCTTGTTGCAAAGGGTTATACACAGGAAAGAGGCATTGATTTTGATGAGACCTTTGCACCTACATGTCGTATGACTAATGTTCGGAGCATCTGTGCACTTGTAGCCCATCATGGTTGGAATGTACATTAGTTGGATATTAAAACTACATTTATGAATGGTGACTTGCATGAAGAAGTGTATGTTTTTCAGCCCCGTGGCTTTGTGCAAAAAGGGCATGAAAACCAGGTGTGCGGGTTAAAGAAGGCATTATATGGTTTAAAGCAAGCACCACGTGTTTGGTATGAGAAGATCCATGCCTATCTGATTGCACATGGTTTTGAGAACAGTCCAACTGAAAGCACCTTATATGTTAAGCGTGCTAATGATGTGCTTCTGATCATTGTTGTTTATGTTGACGACATGCTGCTCACTGGTCCTATTGAGAAGCATATTGCTGATTTCAAGGCTGATTTACAGGCCTCATTTGAGATGTCTGATTTGGGGTATTTGCATCACTATTTGGGCATTCAGTTTATGCAAGTTGATGGTGGAATGGATTTGTGTCAAATGAAATATATTGACATATTGTTGTAGCGTTTTGGCCTTGAAAATTGTAAGCCTATTGCCACTCCTATGGAGACAGGTTTACGATTGAGTCTTCATGATGCTGGAGATGCATTTGATGATGTTCTCTATCAGCAGGCTATTGGATGCTTGATTTACTTATGCATTACTCGGTGAGATATTCAGTTTGCTGTCTCACAGATGAGCATAGGAGTCAATCATTGGTAGGCAGTTAAGCGCATCTTTCGCTACTTGAGTGGTACTCGGCTACTTGGGTTGTTTTATCCCAAGGGGGGATCACTACCGCGAGATTTGCATGCTTTTTCTGACTGTGATTGGGTTGGTTGCTATGACACTCGTGTGTCCACTAGTGGCTTTTGCTTCATGCTTGGTAGCTCATGTATATCTTGGTTGAGCAAGAAGCAGTCTACTGTGGCCACTTCCAGTTGTGAGGCTGAGTATAGGGTAGCTTTCACAGCGACTGTTGAGTGTCTGTGTGACTCAAATGCCTTATGGCTGATTTGGGTGTTGGTCAGTCTTCTGCCACCACCATCTTCACTCACAGTCAGAGCGCATTGGCAGTTGCGAGGAACCCTGTGTTCCATGCTCGCACTAAGCACATTGAGGTGCATTATCATTATGCTAGGGAGAGGTTCTCTGTTGGGGAGATCAGCTTGGCATATGTGCCCATGCAGGAGAACATTGCATACCTTTTCACGAAGGCTCTGCCTAGGGAGAAGTTTGAAGCTTTCCGCAAAGCTTTGGGCTTACTTCCTTTTGTGGAGTGATTCCCACATAGCTTGGCACTTCCTTATACACGAGTGCCAGCTCCTTGTTCACTGCATCACTCCCGAGGGGGATTTGTTGATATATTTAGGTAGTGATGTGTGTGAACACACTAGGACTGCTAGGGCACTTTTTTCCCTCTTTAGGAGGTTTTTTTCCCCCGGCTTGTATATACGCCTATTGCCCTAATGGGCTACTCTTCTTTGTACTAGTAATACATTCAGTATTGTGTGTTGTGCTCCAAGCTTCTTCTTCTTCCTCATGATGTTCGCGTGCTTCCGCAAACGTCTAACTCCAACAACCCGCTCCTGCAAACCAACAAAAGATATTTGGGATACACTTACCACTTTATACAAGGCAAGGAATGAGGCTCATGTTGCTTCCTCCAAAAACAATTGCAGAGTGAGCACATGAATGAAGGAGATTCCATGGACAGTTTTTTGACAAAGATCAAAGATTTGAAGGAGTAGTTGATTTATGTTGATGAAGTCTTGCCTGACAGTTCACTTGTGCAGACTATTTTGAATGGTCTTCAAAATTCATATCAGAGTTTTGCTTCTACTCTTAGATTAATGATGAAAGGAAATCCAAATGCCTTAACATTTGTGGAGTTAGTCTCTGTTCTATTGCAGGAAGATTAGTCTAGGCAGAATAGGTCCATTATGCATGTTGCATATCAAGCTTTCTTAGCTAGTTAGAAGGGCAAAGGCAAATGGACCTTTTCTACTAGTAAGCTAAAATCTACTAATTTTGCACAATCAAAGAAGGATGACAGAGATGAGAAGAAAACAAAAAAGCAAAAATTGTTTTGCAAATATTGTAAAGGAAATGATCATGTCATAAAGAGTTTTCCAAAAATGGTTGCAAAAGAGCCAGAGAAGAAAGAGGCTCGAATGGTTGTTGTAGGAACTCTACACCCAAAACAAAGTTTGAAAATCTTATGCAGAATGAAGAATGGGCATTTACTATTTTTGCAATTATGACCCATCTTCTCATGAACAATGTATGATGGCAATAGACTCAAATGTTTGGTACTTTGATAGTGGGGCAACCAAACATATTACCTTGCAGGGTAGTTTCTTCACTTCACTTGAGCCTGCCCCTATAGGGAATACTGTCACATGCGCCAACAACTATTATCCTGTTATGGGAGTTGGTAGGATCATTATGAATACTACTGGTGGTAGTTCTTTTACATTGTTGGATGCTTTATTTGTGTTGGGGATCAAGAAAAGTTTGTTATCAGTTTCAACATTAGCCAAGATTGGCTTGGTTTTGAAATTTGTTGATGGCAGATGTACAGTTCATGATCTATCAAATGGCAACATCATTATTGCTTCTGGCATTTTATGTCCCAGGCTATATAAGCTCATAAATTATGCAAAATCTATGAATGATTCATCATGTGTAGTTCAAGATTCCCAAACTATGTCACATGCACACTTTGGTCATTTGAATTTTGCTGGTGTGTTATGCCTACAAAAATCTAAAATAGTGTCCTCTCTACCTAAACTTGAGGCACCTGGTAAACATGTCTGTGAAGGCTGTATTTTGGGCAAAATGTATCATTCCTCCTTCCCAAAATATGGTTCAGTATGAGCTATTAAAAAATTGAAGTTTGTTCATAGTGATGTTTATGGTCCTATGCAAACACCTTCTTTTGGGAACTATCTTTACTTTGCAACTTTCATTGATTATTTTTCTAGGCATGCATGGGTATATCCATTAAAAGCAAAGTCTGAAGTGTTTATGTGCTTCAAATAGTTTCTAGCTTTGGCTAAAAATATATCAGTATGTAAAATGGGCACCCTTTATTCTAATCGAGGGAGGAATATATGTCTTCTGATTTTAATGCATTTTTGGTTGCACATGGGATATACCTTCAGTGTACAATGCCATATACACTCAACAGAATGAAGTTGCTAAAAGGAAGAACATGTCTCTGATGGAGATGGCGAGGTGTATGGTCAAGAGTCATGCTTTACCAAATAGTTTTTGGCGTGAAGTTGTTATGTGTGCAACATATGTACTTAAGAGGTGTTCCACTAAAGCATTGCAATCTATCACTCCATATGAGGCTTGGCATGGTCCCAAGTCATCTTTTGCTCACCTCGGTGTCTTTGGTTGTCTAGCATATGCATTAGTGCCTGAATAACAATGTAGGAAATTGGATGATAAAGTAGTGAAATGTATTTTTGTTGGGTACAATTATGAAAGCAAAGGCTATCATTTGTATCATCCATAGAGTAAATGCATTTTGGTTAGCTATGATGTTGTTTTTCTGGAAGATGCAATTGATCCATTACTTTCATGTACTAAGGAGACATCAATTAGCTCCAAAGATGTGTATGACATTTGTTGCCTCTTTTTACAGGTGGACAGTCTAGTGTTGGTCCAAATGAGGCAATTTTTTAGCCTTTATAGGTTCCACATGATGATGCAGATCATTCCATTTTTTAAGCAGATTTACATGATGCACTTATTGATGAGAGAACTGATATAGAGGAGGCAAAAACTATGCCTAAATGGCTGGTGCAAACTTTGCGAGATAGCAAGTTAGATGCACCTCTGTCATATCATACTTGTTCAAGCTCTCATACTGCCTCTTTTCCATCAGATTCCTATGCTATGGTTGCCTCTAGTTTTTGTGATGAGAATGCGCCTATTTTGTTTTTATGAAGCACAAAATTCAAAAAATTGGATGGCTGTTATGTAATCAGAATATGATGCTATTATGAAAAATGGTACATGGTCTTTATGTGACTTGCCTCCTAGCATGAAGGCCATTGGCACTAAGTGGGTATACAAGCTGAAGCCTAAGCCTGATGGAACAATTGATAGCTATAAGGCTAGGCTTATTGCAAAAGGTTATGCTCAAGAAAGAGGCATTGATTTTGATGAGACCATTCCTCCTACATGCCAAATGACTACCTTTGTAGCATCTGTGCACTTGGAGCTCATCATGGTTGGAATGTACATCAGTTGGACATTAAAACTACATTTTTGAATGGCGACTTGGATGAAGAAGTGTATGTTTTTCAACCCTATGGTTCTATGCAAAAAGGGCATGAAAACAAAGTGTGCATGTTGAAAAAGGCACTATACAGTTTGAAACAAGCACCACTTGCTTGGTATGAAAAGGTACATGCCTACCTCATTGCACATGGTTTTGAGAATAAACCAACTAAGAGCACCTTATATGTTACGCATTCAAGTGATGTGCTTCTAATGATTGTTTTCTACGTTGATGACATGCTTGTCACTAGTCCTCATGAGAAGCATATTGTTGATTTTAAGGCTGATTTGCATGCCTCATTTGAGATGTTAGATTTGGGGCATTTGCATCATTATTTGGGCATTTAGTTTATGAAAGTTCATGGTGGAATAGCTTTGTGTCAAACTAAATATATTGAGATGTTATTGCAGCATTTTGGCCTTGAACATTGCAAAACTATTGCCATTCCTATGGAAAAAGGTTTATGGTTGAGTCTTCATGATGCTAAAGATGCATTTGATGCTATTCTCTATCAGCGAGCTATTGGATGCTTGATTTACTTATGTATTACTCGGCCAGATATTTAGTTTGTTGTCTCATAAATGAGTAGGTTTATGCATTGCCTGGGTGTCAAGCATTGGCAAGCGGTTAAGTGCATCTTTCGCTACATGAGTGGTACCCGACTACTTGGATTGTTTATCCCAAGGGGGGATCATTATCGCCAGACTTACATGCTTTTTTTGACTTTGACTAGGCTAGTTGCTATCACACTTTTGTGTCAACTAATGGTTTTTGCTTCATGCTTGGTAGCTCATGCATATCTTGGTTGAGCAAGAAGCAGCCTACTGTAGCCACTTCTAGTTGTGAGGCTCAGTAGAGTGCAACTTTTACAGTGACTATTGGGTGTGTGTGGCTTAGATGCCTTATGGTTGATTTGGGTGTCGATCAATCTTCTTCCACCACCATCTTCACTGACACTCAAAGCACATTGGTAGTTGCAAGGAACCCTATGTTCCATGCTCGTACTAAGCACATTGATATGCACTATCATTATGTCAGGGAGAGGTTTTCTGCTGGAGAGATTAGTTTGGCATATGTGCCCACACAAGAGAACATTGCAGACCTTTTCACAAAAGCTCTACCTAGGGAGAAGTTTGAAGCTTTTCGCAAAGCTTTGGGCTTACTTCCTTTTGTGGACTGATAACACATAGCTTGGAACTTCCTTATACATGAGTGTCATCTACTTGTTCACTGCATCACTCCCAAGGGGGATTTGTTTATATATTTAGGTAGTGATGTGTGTGAGCACACTAGGAACCCCAAGACACTTTTTTCCCTCTTTAGGAGGTTTTCTTCCCCCGGATTATATATATGCCTATAACCATAATTGGTCACTTATCTTTCTACATTTTCTTAGTAACACATTCAATATTGTGTGTTGTGCTCCAAGCTTCTTCTTCTTCCTTGTGCTATTTACGTGCTTCCATAGACCTCAAACTCCAACATTATTCACAATTCTTTTGAAGTTTTTTTGTGTTTCTTATGGCTAAGTAAAAAATCAAGCAACTCTCTTTTTTGCATGCATCCTCATTTGTTGACATAGCTGAGTGCTTCTGATTGTTTTCCATCCTTCCTTGCCCTTGAGGACTTGCTTGTTTTCCTTTGGGGTTGTGTGAGTGCCCTCTTGACTTTAATATGTGCTCACAATAAACCTCTAAGACTAGCCCCACGCCACACTATTTTCCCCTTGCAAGTTGCCTCAATATTTCCTCTTCCCACGCCTTACAAAGTTTAGACTATAGTATATCATAATGGGTAGAGCTCCCAATGTCATTCATAGCCAAGCCCATTGGAAATAATCAATAGCAATGCAAGTATTGCATATGTTTCTATACAAATATCATATCTCACATCAAAGTCTAGTTACTTGGATTGAAAGATGGAGGTATTGGAAAATGTACATCCATCAAGAGTTAACATATTGAAAAGGCTCTTAAGCCCACGGAAAAAGTGATTATACGAGACTTTATTCGGTTTAAACCCCTCGGAATCGGTCGACTTGGATTACCTAGAGCCCACAATTATCTCGAAATGGATTTTTCTTATGGCTATGCACTAGCGCATATGTCCCGGCAAACGCACCAAATTGTATACACTCTTAGTCCAAGGGAAAGTACCTACACACAATGATATTTTGCCCAACCCTTCTATTACTAGGTCACTTTTGGTTATCGTGAGTCCAAAATTGCACGCCAATGAAACCTTGGAGAAGATGGAAACATACGTGCATGGATAAGCATCCAACCCTAGTGATTCCTTCTAACAATCTCTCTCTCTCTCTCTCTCGTAGGGGCATGGGCTACTCACGTGGTTCTTGGTTTGAGCAACACTTAGGGAGAAGTGTTCGAAGAGAGATTAGATAGACGACTATCAAAATAATTCACATAAGATATCTTCTTGCAAAGAATCATATTCAACCCATGGCGTTATGATCGGCCAAAAGGTGAAACAGATAGAAAATGGTAAGAAAATAGTTTTCCCAAACACTAGTAATTTTGAGTTTTGGATTTTGAACTTCAAGAGATCAGCTTTATCATCACAACATATTTCCTTGCTTCAAAAGATCTCTTTGAAACTTTCAGTAAACCTATGCAAAGCAGATTCCCAAAGAGAGAAAATGGAAAGAGTAAAGAGAACTTCACCAAAGATGACCATTGGAATGTAGGTCCAAACCGTCATGAAGATTTGAAATAACAAACCATGGGGAGGTTGAAACTCATAGAGCTTCAAAATTTTCTATGTGAGCATGAAAACCATTACCATGCACCCCCAAAACTTTTCGAAAAATATTGAGAACTTCATAAGCCAGCAATATACCAAGGCATAAACGTGAAAAAGTGAGGTGGAAAACTGGAAAAATAGCTTTCAAAAATGCTCTAGTGTCATTAAGAGATGGTTGGAACACCTTCACGAAGAAGATATGCCATCATTGAAGGAATACTTCCCCAAACACTAGCAACATCACCAAGAGCACGATTGACACCATTAGACATGCTTTGCTACCCTGTAGAGGATGCACACATAGAAACAATATGAAATCCACACACTGGATGAAGTGTGGGTTTCAAAATGAATGTGGATAGAAAACAGGAAAACTCACATATGAATTAGAGTAACTTGCTAAAAACGTTGAAAAAGCTCTCAAACTACTGGGCGACGAAAACACGTCCAATTTTTTGTGTATAAAACAATCATTGCTACAAAATTGTGTATAGAATATCATTGCAGCGAGTACTAAACCCAGTCCTACTTCAAATTGTGTGTAAGACAATCATTCCCACCAATGATTCAAGACATTGGATTAAAGATGTTATTAAGCCCAGACATCAAAAACGTAATGAAGTCAAATGATTCTGCAATCATCAAAATGTGGAACAGAAGTGCAGATGACAGATTGCACTTGGATAAATTTCTCTGATGGCTCTAATATTAACGGGGAACTGAGTTGATTACTGTCCGACTGATGATTCCCATGGCTTCCATGTACCTATCAACACATCGCGATACACAACTACTTTCACTGCCACTCATACTTGTGCTCGGCTTTGTTATACATTTTGTGAAACACTTCTCTCCCACTGTTTGAAGAAGCTCCTGAACCAAAACAGCCTGCTTTGGCTGTCATACATACAACAGACAGAGCGCTCCCTTGGAGAGACCAGCCAAATTTTTTTCATCGTGAAAAACTGAACAAGTGAGGAGCAATTCCCAGCAGTCTATTGGGCAAGAATCATCCAGGGTCTGATTAAATGTCCCAACAATTATGCCCAGCAATTCATGATGTGAGAAGACACGGGTATGGATACGCAGACAGGAGTGATGTGCATGAACAAGCATAGGTCATGGGGACAGGAAAATACCCTGTGTAATCTGAGGGTTGAGGGACGAAGATGGTCACCGATATCAAATCCTCAAGAAGCCCTCCCTTCCTTTGTACGTGCACACAGGCCCTCCGACACCATGATCAAGCCCGACACCTCCAATGCAACCGCCCTTCCTCGATCGACGAAGCCAAACCTCCTCAGGATGCCCCCAGCAACAATAAGGATCTCTGCTCCTCTTCCCTCCTCCCTATTCCAGCAAAAAAACGAGAGACCCCCATGACACACTCTCTATTCCTTATGGCCTGCAGAGAACCCCCAAGAAGCGCGAGCCCCCCTTTCCCGTTTGCTCGTCAGGGCTGCAACAAAAAACGGACTGCCCCCACTCCTCTGCTGTGCTCGTCAGGCTGGAGGACCCCCCCCTTTTTTCCGTTTGCTCGTCAGAGAAATGGGGCGTGCCAGTGGAAGCAATGAAGAAGACAACCATATTTTTGCAGTCATGAGAGAGGGCCCCACAGAACCGCAAAAGATCCATAAAGCCGTTAGTTTCAGACAGGCTTGATATTGTTCAACAGGTCACAATATGTAAAAATGTGAGTGCTGCATCAGACAAAATGACCTACGAGCAGCCATCGAACATCTTCAGCTCCAAATTCAGTCATATTGCCATGCGTTAGATGTCATTCTTCCATGCATAGAGCAGCAAGGAGAACCCTGAGATGTCCACATCTTTCATGGATAACGGTGACCGTGTACCACAGTGCCATTCAGATGATGGGGACTTGATGTAAAACTTGAAAATGATTTGTCCGTTGACATGTTAGTGTGGAACATAAAAACGGCATGCCCGTCATTAGGACTAAACAACCAGTTATGCAAATCCCAAAAGAACTGAACAAGATACCCGTCCACAGAGATGGTCTCATTCCCCCCGAATTTCCATGCCAACCTCTTCACTTGGAGAAGAAGATGTTTGTCTACTCGAACACAGAGCTTGGGGTCCTTCCCTCTTGTGTTGCATTCGATCAGTACATCGTGCATTGGCCCATTCTCGATAAATTGTGCCTTGGTGCTGTATTGTTTCTGCCCAAATATGTGCTCACAACTCCTCCAAAATCCCCTCCGGTAGTCGGAACGATAGTTAGCTCTTTTGGGGAGCTTATTTCCTTCGGTTCCACGTTGAGAGCTGGTATCTTCTCAGGATCAGGTTAATTCACAACAGCTTCTATCACATCTACATGTGATTTCTCTGCAGTTACTTCTGTGGCTGTTTCTCTCGCAGTAATCAAGGACTATCAGCAACAATTGCTTTCGGAGGTCCAATAACAGGAGCTAGAGATGGTA
Organism: Ceratopteris richardii; assembly: GCA_020310875.1. Lineage (NCBI taxonomy): Eukaryota > Viridiplantae > Streptophyta > Polypodiopsida > Polypodiales > Pteridaceae > Ceratopteris > Ceratopteris richardii. Next base: position 126,452,426 of record CM035425.1, on the reverse strand, counting down.
CTTCTTCTCCGCCTGCTTCTCATCAATCACCAAATCTGCTATGCAAGTACCTGAAATCAAGCAAATTTCCTGCCAAATAGAACCGATTAGCGTATAAAAATCAACCATTTTTGGGGCTAACACATATCAACTTCAATTAGGCCAAATAGTTGGTGGCATTCCTCCTCCATCATCACATATCACTAGTGAGGATATTGTGAAAAGAGATGATAGATACACTCCAAAGATGTGCCTGGTGCTGCAAAAACCTGCTCTGCACGTGCCATGATAGCTTCACGAATGATAAGTAGACACCTTGTGCTTGGTAAGGATGCATATAAACCATACTAATGCTTTGGAACATCAATATCAAATTGATTCATCAAAGCAGACTACTTGATACATAACAGATGAAGCAAGACTTGCTATTTTAGGATGAGATGCACTCTGGAATTTTAGTCAGAGCTCACAACCTACTAGAAATTGACCAAAGATATTTTTCACACCTCTAATTAGATATATAAGAATCTAAAGCATCAAATTTGATGAATTTTGATGAACCATACTGAGAGAAATGAGTTTACCAAGATAGGGGTGTCATCTCGACTTTTTAGGAATCATCTGCCAAAATACATAGGCAACTTCAAATAAATGTAGCTCATAGAATAATGAACCAAAGATTATGAAAATTGGTATCTTGCAAACACAATTGCCCAATCACCTATACCAAGTTAAATTGCATCAAAACACTTAGTATACACATAAAATCAATGATTGAATTTGACTGAAAATATGAACATAGACCTATAATAGTAGATGTGAGGAACTCCAAAATATAGCTTGAAATATCAATATGTATTGCAAATATGGTACATGATTTGAATGATCATGAAGCTTGGGAAGGACGAGCACAATGTATGCTTCAACAATAGCTTGATACTTGATCAGAGTCTCCTTAGAATGTAGCTTGAAGTGCTCTATATCAATGACTATTCCCATGTGTATATATAATAGTTTTTTAATTCAAACTTTGGGGAGATTGTACCTAAAATTTCCCTCAAGTTAGGGGAATCTCATCTAATCAATCTTTCCTAACTTAGGTTTGTGATTTTTGCCTAACAAGGCTGCAAGATTCTCAAGAAACTTTTACTTTTAATGTGGTTAAACTTCAACTATTACAAGAGGTTGTATCTATGACTTCTCTCATTAAGAGTATACATAGATAGTGCTTTTCATTGATGGGTGATCAAGCAGGCTTGGTTGAAAAGGCACCAGCAGCTCCTCCTCAAGCCTATCATGCTTGAGTCTTCATTCTTCCTTGATCTCTAGTAATTCAATCATGCCTTTGAATCTGCTTAACTTGATACCATCCAATGGCTTAATCAACATGTCTGCACATTGAAGATTAGTAGATACATAGGACAATTTAATGTCCTTGCTTATCAACCTTTCTCTTAGATAATGATAATGGACTTCAATATGCTTAGTTCTAGCATGGTAAACTGCATTAGTTGCTAAATGAAGTGAGCTTTTATTATCTCCAAAGATGTGAGGAGTTAAAGTATGTAACCCTAAATCTGAGTATAGACACTTTAGCCACATTGTTTCTTGTGTTTTATTGGCCAAACCTCTATATTCAACCTCAATAGCTGATAGAGCAATAGTTGGTTGCTTCTTTGAAGACCATGAAATTAGCTTTGAACCTGCAAAAGAGAAATAACCTGATGTACTCTTCTTATCATCCTTTGATCCAACCCAGTCTGAATCTGGATAGAGTTTAAGATCAATTTCTGAAGTGAAGGGGTAAAAAATCCCTTCATTGATTGTACCCTTCAAGTATTTGAGCACTCTGTTGGCTGCTTCCATGTGTGGCTTCCTTTGTTTGTGCATAAACTGACTGAGTATGCTAACACTATAGCAAATGTCCACTCTTGTGAGAGTTTCATAGTGCAAACTTCCTAGCAATCTTTCATAGGTTGTGATATCTTCAATTGGTTCTCCCTCATAAGCACTTAGCATATGGTTCAACTCCATGGGTGTACCTACACACTTAGTATTCTCCATTTTAAACTTAAAAAGCATGTCATGCACATACTTCCTTTGAGTGATATAGATACCAGAATCTGTATAGACAAGTTCAAGTCCAAGAAAATAAGTGAGAGGTCCAAGATCACTGATCTTGAATTCATCCTTCATTCCAGCCTTTACCTGTTTAAATCCATTGATGTCATTCCCTATAATTATAATGTCATCAACATACACACAAAGATATATAACTTTTGATCCACTTCTCTTGATGAATAAGGATGTGTCTGACTTGCTAGCTTTGAACCCTTGGTCCTGCAAGTAGGTAACTCATCTGTGATTCCAAGCTCTTGGAGCTTGTTTCAAACCATATAGAGCCCTATTCAATTTGCACACATAATTGGGATGATGTGCATCTTCATAACCAGGTGGTTGTGCCATGTAAAATTCCTCTGAAATCCAACCGTTGAGAAATGCATTTTTACATCTAATTGATATAGCTTCCAATTTCTAGATGTAGCAATGCTAACAAGTACTCTAATGGTAGGCATTTTAGCAACAGGTGAGAAGGTTTCTTCATAATCTATCCCATGCGTTTGTGTGAACCCCTTGGCTACTAACCTTGCCTTGTATCAATTTATACTACCATCTGAGTTCCTTTTTAACTTATAAATCCACCCTGATCCAATTACCTTCATTGATGGTTTGCTAGGAACAAGTTCCCATGTGTCATTGTCCAAAAGAGCTTCCTTTTCTTCATCCATTGCTTCTCTCCATACCCTCTTGCTTTGAGCCTCTTCATAAGAAGTTGGTTCTTCATTGTTGGAGTCCTTAGCCATATAGATTGAGTGCTTTGTGATCAAGGAGGTATCCAATCCATATCTCTCTGGTTTCTTCTTCTCTCTCATCAACCTTCTGATTGGTGGATGAGAGCTTTCTGAACCTTGAGCTAGTTCTTGCACCTTAGCTTTTCCTTTGTTCTTCCATATCTTCAATTTCTCTAGGTCTGTTAGGTCTTTTTTAGAGCCACTATCTTCATGATGCTTTGGTTCCTTTTTTGGAAGACATGGAAAGTCTTCCTCCAAGTCATAGGGTAGCTTCACTTTCCTGCCATCATCAAACCAACATTTATTTTCATCAAAGAATACATCCCTACTAACTAAGAACCCTTTGTTAGTGGGATTATACAATCTATATCCCTTTTGATTTTGATCATATCCAGTAAAGACACATTGAGTTCATGTGTGTACCTGGTTGTTACCTCTCTTTTGATGCCTCTTTCTTGTAGGAAAGCATCAAATTCAGTTGAGAAATATTCTCCACCACCATCTGTTATGAGTCTCTTGAGACATCTACGTGTTTGGTTCTCTATAAGAGAAAGATATCTTTTGAAACAATTAAAGACTTCATCCTTATGCTTCATAAAGTACAAAATTGTCCACCTATTACAATCATCAATAAAAGATACATAATATCTTGAGCCTAAAATAGAAGATTCTTTGCTTGGACCCCACACATCTGTGTGAAAAAGATCCAATAGCTCTTGATGGATATAGCCTTTCCTATTGAAAGGTTGTCTATGAGCTTTGCCAAATTGACAAGCTCCACATTTGTATATCATATGTTGTTTTGTGATGCTGGGAAATCCAAGTACACTTTGATCCTTGCAGATTTGTTTCAAGGTTTTCTCACCAATGTGAGCAAGCCTTTTATGCCATACCTCCAATTCAGAGAGTGTTTGAGATCCATTGCTAAACATTTCTATGTTCTTGGTGTCCTCCACTTCAAAAGTGAAGAGTCTTCCTGTCTTATCTCCTTTGTCAATCCTTCTAAATCCTTGCATGGGGTCTTCCATATATCCTCCATGTCTTGTAAACCTAACTTGCAATCCTTTCTCCACAATTTGTCCAACGCTCATCAAGTTTTTGGTTATTGTAGGTACATACAAAACTTTGCTTAGAAGATTCATGTTGCCATCTGATGTCTTGACATTACCTACTTTTTCCACTGAGCACCTTGTATAATCACCTATCTACACTTCATGTTTGTTCTTGGGATCTTCTAAACCAGAGAGCAATGCTACATTTCCTAATACATGATTTGAGCACCCTGAATCAATATAGAAAATATGTTCATCATTCTTACCCTATTTCAATGATAGGTTCATGAGAAGTAGTGAGTCCTCTTGGATTTGATCTTCAGTGCAGTTGTTGTAATCCTTCCTTCCTGTATCCATTTTGATGGTTTTTATTATTGTTGTAATAGTTATTGTTGTATGCTCCATTGTATCTGCCTCTATTTGATCCATAGCCACCTCTATTGAATCCTCTTCCTCTGGAATTCCTTGGATTCTTGTAGCACTCCTCAGAAGTGTGATTAGAGTAACCATAGATATTGCAAAGTTGAGATGTTTGGGGTCTCCCCTTGCCTTGCTTTCCTCCTCAACCTCTTCCTCTAGCTCTTCCTCTACCTATGAAGTTGGCTTGGAAGGAGCTACCTTCATCTTCATTCTTCTTAGACTTTGATTTATCCTTAGCTTTAGCTTTATCATAGTATAAGGTAGAAGATTGATTAGCTCTTGAGGATTCACCATTCTTGTTTATCTTTGTTTCATGTGTGAAGAGTTGGCCCATCATAGTGTTGAGGTCAGGCACTTGCATGTCCATGTATAGATCCATGGTAGTTGTGAATGATTCCCACTTGTCATCAGCTTTGATGCCATTGATGATTTGCCTTATGATTTGCTCTTCTTCAATCACCTCTCCAATGATTCCTAATTGATCAGAGATCTCCTTCATCTTGCTGACATAATCAGTCACACTTTGTTTGGGACTTTTCTTCAAGGTAGTGAACTCCATCCATAGTTGGTTCTTCCTTGCTCTAGTGTTTGAAGAGAAGAAGGCAACAAGTGCATTCCATGTCTCTCTTGAGGTCTTGCATCCTTTCACATGAGGTAAAAGAAAATCAGAGATTGATTTTAAGATGTAGGACCTGACTAGTGCATCCTTTGAATACCAAGTTGTAAGTCTTTCTTGTTCTTCATATGATGGTTGTCCTTTGCTTCTCATTGTTGGCATGACTTCATCTTCAGATATGTATCCAAAATAGATTTCTTCCTTGAAGTTAGGCCTCCATCCTCAGAGACCAAGCTGAGTAGTTATTTTTATCCAATTTTTCAATGGTGGAAGGAAAACCATCTCCCATATTGATTTAACTATGCTTTGATACCATTGTGACAAGAGATGGTAGATACACTCCAAAGATGTGCCTAGTGCTAAAAAAACTTGCTCTACACCTACCAAGATAGCTTCAAGGATGATAGGTAGACACCTTGTTCTTTCTAAGCATGCATATAAACCATCCTAGTGCTTTGGAACATCAATCTCAAATTGATTCATCAAAACAGACTGCTTGACACAAAACAAATGAAGCAAAACTTGCTATTTTAGGATGAGATGCACTCTAGAATTTTACTCGGAGCTCACAGGTTGCTAACAGTTGACTATAGATATTTTAATGCACACCTCTAATTAGATATGTAATGAATCTAAAGCAACAAATTTGATGAATTTTGATGAACCATACTGAGAGAAATGAGTTTAGCAAGATAGGGATGTCATCTCGACTTTTTAGGAATCATCTTCTAGAATACATGGGCAACTTAAAATAAATGTAGCTCATAGAATAATGAGACAAAGATTATGAAAATTGATATCATACAACTAGACTTGGCAAGTTACCTATACCATTTAAATCTCATCAAAAGAATTAGTATACACAGAGAAATCAATTATTGAAGTTGGTTGAAAACATGAACATAGGCTTGTAGCAGTAGATGTGAAGAACTCCAAAATATAGCTTGAAATATCAATCTGTATTGCACATATGGTACATGATTTGAATGAGCATGAATCTTGGGAAGGAAGAGCATAATGTGTGATTCAACAATAGCTTGATACTTGATCAAACTCTCCTCAGAATGTAGCTTAAAGTGCTCTATCTCCATGACTATTCCCGTGTGTATATATAGGAGTTTCTAAATTCAAACTTTGGGGGGATTGTACCTAAGAGTTCCCTCAAGTTAGGGGAATCTCATCCAATCAATCTCTCCTAACTTAGTCTTGTGATTCGTGCCTAACAAGGTCGCAAGATTCTCAAGAAATGTTTACTTTTAATGTAGTTAAACTTCAACTATTACAAGAGGTTGTATCTATGACTTCTCTAATTTAGAGTATACATAGCTAATGCTTTTCATTGATGGGTGATCAATGTTGGAGATAGACGTCTACGGAAGCACGCGAACAGCACAAGGAAGAAGAAGAAGCTTGGAGCACAAACACACAATACTGAATGTATTACTAGAGAATGTACAAAGATAAGTAGCCCATTAGGGCAATAGGCGTATATACAAGCCGGGGGAAAAAAACCTCCTAAAGAGGGAAAAAAGTGCCCCGGCGGTCCTAGAGTGTTCACACACATCACTACCTAAATATATCAACAAATCCCCCCTAGGAGTGATGCGGTGAACAAGGAGCTGGCACTCATGTATAAGGAAGTGCCAAGCTATGTGGAAATCACTCCACAAAAGGAAATAAGCCCAAAGCTTTGTGGAAAGCTTCAAACTTCTCCCTAGGCAGAGCCTTCGTGAAAAGGTCTGCAATGTTCTCCTGCGTGGGCACATATGCCAAGCTGATCTCCCCAACAGAGAACCTCTCCCTGACATAGTGATAATGCACCTCAATGTGCTTAGTGCGAGCATGGAACACAGGGTTCCTCGCAACTGCCAATGCGCTCTGAATGTCAGTGAAGATGGTGGTGGCAGAAGACTGGCCAACACCCAAATCATCCATAAGGCGTCTGAGCCACACACGCTCAACAATCATTGTGAAAGCTGCCCTATACTCAGCCTCACAATTGGAAGTGGCCACAGTAGGCTGCTTCTTGCTCAACCAAGATATACATGAGGTACCAAGCATGAAGCAAAAACCACTGGTGGACACACGAGTGTCATAGCAACCAGCCCAATCTGAGTCAGAAAAAGCATGCAAATCTGGCAGTAGTGATCCCCCCTTGGGATAAAACAACCCAAGTAGCCTAGTACCACTCAAGTAGCGAAAGATGTGCTTAAACCGCTTTCCAATGCGTGACTCTTGGGCAATGCATAAACCTGCTCATCTGTGAGACAGCAAACTGAATATCTGGCCGAGTAATGCATAAGTAAATCAAGCATCCAACAGCCTGCTGATAGAGAACAGCATCAAATGCATCTCCAGCATCATGAAGACTCAATCGTAAACCTGTCTCCATAGGAGTGGCAATAGGCTTACAGTCTTCAAGGCCAAAATGCTGCAATAATGTGTCAATATATTTCATTTGACACAAAGCCATTCCACCATCAACGTGCATAAACTGAATGCCCAAATAGTGATGCAAATGCCCCAAATTAGACATCTCAAATGAGGCATGCAAATCAGCCTTAAAATCAGCAATATGTGTCTCAATAGGACCAGTGAGCAGCATGTCATCAACATAGATAACAATGATCAGAAGCACATCATTAGCACGTTTAACATATAAGGTGCTTTCAGTTGGACTGTTCTTAAAACCATGTGCAATCAAATAGGCATGTATCTTCTCATACCAAGCAGGTGGTGCTTGCTTTAAACCATATAATGCCTTCTTTAACCTGCAAACCTGGTTTTCATGCCCTTTCTGCACAAAGCCACAGGGCTGAAAAACATACACTTCTTCATGCAAGTCACCAGTCAGAAATGCTGTTTTAATGTCCAACTGATGTACATTCCAACCATGATGGGCTGCAAGTGCACAAATGCTCCGAACAGTAGTCATACGGCATGTAGGTGCAAAGGTCTCATCAAAATCAATGCCTCTTTCCTGTGCATAACCCTTTGCAACAAGCCTAGCCTTATACCTGTCAACCGTACCATCAGGTTTATGCTTCAGCTTGTATACCCACTTAGTGCCAATGGCCAAAGACCGTGTACCATTCTTCATTATAGCATCATATTCAGATTGCATAGCAGCCATCCAATTTTCTGAATTTTGTGCTTCATCAAAAGAAACAGGCTCATTCTCATCACAGAGACTAGATGCAGCCATAGCATAGCAATCTGATGCAAAGGAGGCACTATGAGAGCCTAAACGAGTACGATATGACAAAGGTGCATCTAATTTGTTGTCACGCAAAGTCTGCACCAGCCATTTTGGCATAGTTTTTGCCTGGTCAATATCAGCTCTCTCATCAACAAGTGCATCATGTAAATCTGCATCAGAAATGGAATGATCTGCATCATCATATGAGACCTGCAAAGGCTGAGAAGTTGCCTCATTAGGACCAGCACTAGCCTGTCCACCTGTAAAAAGAGGCATCAAAGTATCATACATGTCTTTGGAGATAACAGATGTCTCCTTAGTACATGAAAGCAATGGCTGAATAGCATCTTCCACAAAGACAACATCACGGCTAACCAGAATGCGTTTAGTCTGTGGATGATACAGACAATAGCCTTTACTTTCAGAACTGTACCCAACAAAAATACATTTTACTGCCTTATCATCCAATTTTCTGCGATGTTGTTCAGGCACTAATGCATATGCCAAACAACCAAAAACACGCAGATGAGCAACAAATGGCTTGCGGTCATGCCAAGCCTCATATGGAGTGATAGATTGCAACGCTTTAGTGGGACACCTGTTCAGTACATATGCTGCACACATGACAGCCTCAAGCCAGAAACTATGTGGTAAAGCCTTACTTTTGACCATGCACCTCGCCATTTCCATGAGTGACCTATTCTTTCGTTCAGCAACTCCATTCTGTTGAGGTGTATACGGCACTGTACATTGGTGTTTTATCCCACGTTCAGCCAGAAATGCATTAAAATCTGAAGACATATATTCCCCCCCTCGATCAGAACGGAGGGTGCCCATTTTACATGCTGACAGATTTTCGGCCAAAACCAAAAACTTTTTGAAGCACATGAACACTTCGGACTTTGCTTTGAGTGGATATACCCATGCATGCCTGGAAAAATCATCAATGAAAGTCACGAAGTAAAGGTAATTTCCAAAAGAGGGTGTCTGCATAGGACCACAGACATCACTATGTACAAGCTGCAATTTCTGCGTAGCCCGGACTGAACCATCTTTTGGAAAGGAAGAACGCTGCATTTTGCCCAAAATACAGCCTTCACAAACATGTTTTCCAGGAGCCTCAAGTTTGGGCAAAGAGGACACCATTTCGGATTTCTGCAGGCGTAGCAAACTAGCAAAATTCAGATGACCAAAGCGTGCATGCCAAAGCTTTGCATCTGACATAGCCTGAGAATCATGAACTGCACATGCCAAATCATTCACAGATCTTTCATAGTCTATGAGCTTATACAGCCCACGACATAAGATGCCAGAAGCAATAATCACATCACCATTTGAGAGGTCATGGACTATACACCTGTCATCAACGAATTTCACAACCAAGCCAATCTTGGCTAATGCAGAAACTGATAACAGGTTCTTTTTTATCCCTGGCACAAATAAAGGATTTGACAAAGTGAAGGAACTACCATCAGCAGTAGTAAGAATGATCTTACCAACTCCCATAACAGGATAAGAGGAGTTATTGGCGCATGTGACAGTATTCCCTGTAGGGGCAGGCTCGAGTGAAGAGAAGAAACTGCGCTGCGAGGTAATATGTTTGGTCGCCCCACTGTCAAAGTACCAAACATCTGAGTCTACTGCAGACATGCACTGATCATGAGAAGATGGGTCAAAACTGCAGACAGTAGTAAACGCCCATTCTTCTTCCTGCACAAGATTTGCAGACTCTGTTTTTGGTGTAGAGGCCTCTGCAACAACCATTCCAACCTCTTTCTTCTTTGCCTCTTTAGCAGCCAGTTTTGGACAGTTCTTTATAATATGATCATTTCCTTTACAGTACTTGCAGAACAATTTCTGCTTTTCTGATTTCTTCTCATCTTTATCCTAGTTCTTCGATTGTGCAGCATTTGCAGATTTCTGCTTACTAGTAGAAGAGCTCCATTTTCCTTTGCCCTTCTGACTAGCCAGGAAAGCTTGATCTGCAACACGCATAATGGACCTGTTCTGCCTGGACTGATCTTCCTGCAACAGAACAGAGACTAATTCCTCAAATGACAAGGCATTCGGATTGCCTTTCATCATCAACCGAAGAGTAGAGGCAAAACTCTGATATGAATCAGGAAGACCATTCAGAACGGTCTGCACAAGTGAGCTATCTGGTATAACCTCATCAACAGAAATCAATTGTTCCTTCAGGTCTTTGATCTTTGTAAGAAAACTGTCCATAGAATCACCTTCATTCATGTGCTCACTCTCCAACTGTTTTCGGAGGTAAGCAACACGAGCCTCATTCCTAGCCTGGTACAAAGTGGTAAGTGTATCCCAAGCATCCTTTGCTATTCTGCAAGAGCGAATGTGAGGAATAATGGCACGTTTGACAGACAAAGCTATCAATGCATGTGTCTGGGCATCTCTGCCATCCCAACGAATCTGCTCTATAGTAGGTGCAACAAAAACAGCAGCATGAACAGGAATCTATGGAATATCATCTTCGACACCATCTTCATCAGCTCCAGCACTTGTATTTGTAGTACTTGTAGTCGCAGGTGTAACAGGACGTCTTTCAACACCCTGCACAATGTTCCATAGTCCTTTTGCAACCAGTACATGTCGCATCATATAAGCCCATAATGGGTAGTTGGTACCATCCAACTTATCCTCAACAGCCAACATACAGAATACATCACTGCTTTCAGCCATGGCCGGTGACTAAAATACCTTGATGCAGAAAATTAACTGTATCTCAAAAAGTTGAACGGAACTGCCCAGATGAGTTCTGCTAGACCTGTAGCAGACTTCGAGACGCTTAAACTGGCGAACAGAAACTGGTATATACCTTTGGCACAAAAGGACGAAATAGCCTGCATAAGCGCTGTGATAGTGCGTTTGAAGGCCGAAACGAGCTCAGATCGCGATTTCGGCACCATAAAGCGAAGCAGTTTTGATCTCGGAAACACCCTGAGTATGCTTACCAAATTTCATGCGAATCTGAGACTGCAAACGGAGGAGTGTCGACGGCGTCCTAGAAGAAGCGACGACCTGCTCTGATACCAATTGTTGGAGATAGACGTCTACGGAAGCACGCGAACAGCACAAGGAAGAAGAAGAAGCTTGGAGTACAAACACACAATACTGAATGTATTACTAGAGAATGTACAAAGATAAGTAGCCCATTAGGGCAATAGGCGTATATACAAGCCGGGGGAAAAAAACCTCCTAAAGAGGGAAAAAAGTGCCCCGGCAGTCCTAGAGTGTTCACACACATCACTACCTAAATATATCAACAATCAAGCACTAGGTTTGGTTGAAAAAGCACCAATTGATATCCAAAGTTCTCATGGTGGTGATGAAATTATTTATCCCCTTGTGCTTAAAGTGCCTCGAAAAGAGAGCATGAGTAGTGCAGGTTTCTCTGCATTTTTTTAATCTTAGAGGTATGGCTGGAATTCTAGAGATGAACATATTTATGAAGGGAGTATCAAGGCAAGCATACAAAACCAAGCCATGTAAGAGGCTAACCATGACCTCACCAAGAGCTTTATCTTGTGTGGCATCCCTTTCAATGTCGAAAACACTTCTCTATGGAAGAGGGCCATGAGGTAGGTTTATAAGATAGGCATTCCTTGAGAGGGCCCATCAACACAAAAACTATGCACCTCTAAGCTCCATAGGAAAACACAATTGGTGGAGCCAAAGATGTTGTCATTGAGGATCTTGTAGAAAAATATGGCTACTCATTGTAGCTATTCAAACATGAGGAAGAGGAATGTTTATAATATTTTTATCTTATCATCCAAGGAAACTATATTCTTACGTGTCATACATGCATATGCACCAAGCACAATTGTGACTAGTGAATTTATGTTTTCTAATGTGAAGATGTTGATATATTTCGGTAGTGATGTGTGTGAACACACTTAGGATCATCAGGGCACTTTTTCCCCTCTTTAGGAGATTTTTTCCCCCAACTTGTATAAATGCCTATAAGCCTAATGGGTTACTTATCTTTGTACATTCACTTGGTAATACATTCAGTATTGTGCATTGTGATCCAAGCTTCTTCTTCTTCCTTGTGTTGTTCATGTGCTTCCACAAACCTCAAACTCTAACAATTGGTATTAGAGCAAGTTGCTGCTTCATCTAGGGCATCGTCAACACCCCTCCAATCATAGTCTCAAAATCACACGAAAATTGGTGAGCATACTCAGGGCAATTAGGATTTCAAAACCACTTCAGTCTCCAGTGTCAAAATCATGATTTGATCTCGTTTAGGCCTCTAAACACACTATCCTAGTGCCTATGCAACCAATTCTATTTTTTTGTGCCAAACTTATATACACATATTGGTCACCCAATACAAGTGCCTCAAAGTCTGCTACAGGTTAAGGAGAACTCAACAGGGTAGTTCTATTCAACTTTTTGAGATATCGTCATTTTTCTTTATCAAGGTATCTTAGTCAGTGGCCATGGTTGAAAGTAATGATGTATTCTATATGTTGGCTATTAAGGATAAGTTGGATTGTACCAATTACCCATTATGTTTATATATGATACATCATGTATTGGTTGCAAAAGGACTCTCGAATATTTTGCAATGTGTTAAAAAACGACCTACTACACTTGCAAATATAATTATTTAAGATGATGTAGATGGTGGTGAAGATGAAGATCTTCAAATTCCTATTCGTGTTGTGGTTCTTACTGTACCTACTACATAGCAACTTTGTTGGGATGGTAGAGATGCTCAGACACGTGCATCAATAGCTTTGTCTTTCAAACGTGCCATTATCCTCCACATTTGCTTTTGCAAAATAGCTAAGGATGCATGGGATACAATTACCACTTTATACCGGGCAAGAAATGAGGTGCATGTTGCTTATGTCCAAAAATAATTGGAAAGTGAGAACATAAATGAAGGAGATTCCATGGATAGTTTTTTTGACAAAGATCAAAGATTTGAAGGAGCAATTGATTTCGATTAATGAAGTCTTGCCAGACAATTCACTTGTCTAGAACATTATGAACAGTCTTCTAGATTCATATCAGAGTTTTGATTCTAAACTTCAATCGATGATGAAAGGAAATCCAGATGCCTTAACATTTGAGGATTTAGTCTTTGTTTTGTTACAAAAGATCAGTCGAGGCAGAATAGGTCTATTATGCGTGTTGCAAATTAAGATTTCCTAGCTAGTTAGAAGGGCAAAGGTAAACGGATCTCATCCACTCGTAAGCAAAAATCTACTAATTTTGTATAATAAAAGAAGCATGACAAAGACAAGAAGAAGAGAGAAAAGGAAAAATTGTTTTGAAAATATTGTAAAGGAAATGCTCATGTCATAAAGAGTTGCCCAAAACTGGTTGCAAAAGAGGCAAAGAAGAAAGAGATTATAATGGTTGTTGCAAAGGCCTCTACACCTAAAACAAAGTCTGCTAATCTTGTGCAGAATGAAGAATGGGTGTTTACTACTGTTTGCAATTATGACTCATCTTCTCATGAGTACCGTATGTTGGCAATAAACTCAGATGCTTAGTACTTTGATAGTGAGGCAACCAAACATATGTTGGAAAACAATGTCACATCAGTCCAAAATCCATTTAGGGCATAAACCCTAATTTTGTCTTTTTTGGCACAAAAATGGGTAAAATTTTTATGAGCCTATCTTGTAGAGCTTGAAGAGAGCTTTCCAATGGTATATGACATTCAATCATCAGAGATCAGATTTGGGAGAAAACTCTAACCCTACTTTTCTGCTAATTTAGGATTTTGACCTCATATGATAGCTCTCGGCATAAGGATCATAAAAATGTTGTCAGATCATTCATCACGTAGTTAGAAGTGTGAAAAAGAAATTCAAGAAGTTATTTTTAAAGTTAACTAAAAGCAACTTTAAAAATAAAGCAAACTCACTTAAAAATAAAGCGAAGGCAATTTAAAAAGCGATGAGATTAGAATAAAGTGCTTTTTAGTGGGTTTTCTACATGAGACACTCAAGGCTATATAAAGAAGTGTTTGGGTCACTTCTAGGTCATCCTACACCAATTGCAATGCCAGCTTTGGTCCCTCAGTAGAGGTGGTGCTCTAGCACACATGGGGTAGCCATGGTGCACTCTAGGAGCATGTTGAGGAGCAGCTTCTTGGAGAAGAGTGTGCTCACACTGTTGCTTATGGAGAGGACTTTCCCATCCGATATGAGGATTTCTGACAGCAAACTTGTTAGCATTCTTTGATACTTTTGTAATAAAGATTTGAGAATTAAACAATTCAGTCACATGTTTATTCATCAATGTGGAGCACGAAGTTGATGATCTGTTAGTACCCGAATACTTTTGGAAGAGTATGCAAATACTTTACAGAAGTATTATTTGAAGACCAAGACTTGATGAAGAGAAGGCTATTTCAAATTCAAGGAAAAAAAATGGTTTGGAGAAGATGAAGGAATCATATCAACATCAAATCATAGGTATCAGTTTTTACTATTAGATTATCATTTGCAGGTCATATCTTAGAAGAGTAGTTATGAAGAGATTTGGAGGATTGCTTTTATACACTTTCATTTTTTGAAAGTTAAAAGCATTAGCTACATCAAAGTAGGTATCTAGAGGTTTTTGTAGAGAGTTTTTGATAGACCTTTTTCATGGCAAGAAAGCTTATCTAAGAAGACAAATTTGGAGATGGGATGAGTTTTTGTTTTTAGCCAATCTTGTGTTGTAAGTTGGTTGGAAGTTTTTGCTCACATTTTGTATCTAGAGAGGTAACTCTAGAAAGGTAATTCATCATTCAGACAAAAGGTTGGTCATATCAATCATTTGAAGCAGAGTTTTGATTCAGAGATATGAGGGGATGGTAAAACATGATTCTATGTTCACTTCCATTTATATAGCATATTTGTTTTGTCTCTTACTCTTAGCACTAGAGGAAGAGAAAAATTCATTTGAAGAAGATAAGAGTGCTTGCTACTTCAAGATGAAGAGCACAAAAGGTATGGAAGAGAAGTTTGAAGATGTTGACATCATCAGGTGGAAGAAAGATGCAGAAGAAGAAAGTCCAACATTTCCAAAAGAAAAGTAAGATTTTCTTTTCTCTCATATTTTCCTACTTTTATCCTCTACATCCAAACACAAGTCTACGAGAACATCTTGTTTGAAGATAATATAAAGAAGAAGCAGTTTCTTGTTTTGCATTATACTTGGTCATGATTTAGTAGATTTTGACAAAGAATTGCATTGAGAGAAAAAAAGGCAGCTTATATGTTTTGACTCATATGTGTATGAGTTATGTTGAAGATATTAAGTAGGCAGCTGATATGTTCCCTCAAAGAATTCTTGAAGTGTCAATACAAAGCTACTTGGTATATGACAAGTTGCAGAGAAGTTTTTTTTTTCTTTAGAAAAATGAGTATCTATAGAAGATGTTGGTGACTTGGAGAGAGGTTTTATGTTTGGAAAAAGTTACCTCATATTCAGTATTTTCAGAAAACTTCAAAAAATTCAGCTTTTTTGATGTACCAGTTAGATGGAGAATCTATGTTTGTCTTAATTTTGGGTACATGCTTGTATTCAAAAAGGGGTTCCATCAGATCCTATCACTTGATTGAGAAGTGGAGTTAGCCGAAAGAAAGTCAAGCAGATACTTTCACATTTCACCCGGGTAGAATATGAAGATATGAAGTATCAACTTGCAGCTTTTGGAGTTCTCAAGGTGAGAAGTTTGTCCACTTATGTTTCAAGTAGGAGTTGCAGATTCTTGGGAAGGATTTGGTTAAAGAAAATTTTTTACAACTTTATGTGAGAAGCATGGACACTTAGAGACATTTAGGTAACAAATCAAAAATTCAGTCATGAAGGTTTGATGAGAGCAGATTCTACACAGGTATTTTGTTGGAAAGATCATAGATCTTCTATGATCTTATATGATCTTGGATGATCTTGAATGATCATGAAGATCTTGAGTATTTATGAGTCAGATATCTATCCTTTGTTTGTGAAAGTTTTTAGCATTGGAAGAAGTAAGTCAAAGACTCAGGTTCTATCATATTTGTGTTGTAGAGAGATAGAAGAAGATACGGGTAAAATTTTTATGAGCCTATCTTGTATAGCTTGAAGAGAGCTTTCCAATGGTATATGACATTCAGTCATCAGAGATCAAATTTGGGAGAAAACCCTAACCCTAATTTTTTGTTGATTTAGGGTTTTGACCTCATATGATAGCTCTTGGCATAAGGATCATAAAAATGTTGTCAGATCATTCATCCGGTATTCAAAAGTGTGAAAAACAGGTGAAGAAGTTATTTTTAAAGTTAGCTAAAAGCAACTTTAAAAATAAAGCAAATTCACTTAAAAATAAAGAAAAAGCAATTGAAAAAGCGATGAGATTAAAATAAAGCACTTTTTAGTGAGTTTTTTGCATGAGAGACTCAAGGCTATACAAATAATTGTTTGGGTCACTTCTAGGACATCCTACACCAATTGCAATGCCAGCTTTGGTCCCTCAGTAGAGGTGGTGCTCTAGCACACATGGGGTAGCCATGGTGCACTCTAGGAGCATGTTGAGGAGCAGCTATGGAGTTCTTCTTGGAGAAGAGTGTGTTCACACTCTTGCTTATGGAGAGTACTTTCCCATCAGCAGCTTGGTGGTGTGGATCAGCCATCTACATAATGTATTTGAAGATTGTCTTCTACATGAAGATTTCAGTGTACTTCAAAGACATTGGATGGAGGTTCACATAAGATTTGCATCTTATGTTAAGAATTCAGGTACATATTCTCTTTATGCACACAGGTACTACTTGGAGTTTATGGAGGCAGTGGCATCCATATCAAGAGGAGTCCTACTCAGCATATTAAAGGAGAATCAGTACATACATGCTACATGCATTTGGATGAGGTGTTAGAGAAGGTGTGTTCACATGAATATGAGGATTTTTTACAGCAAACTTGTTAGCATTCTTTGTTACTTTTGTAAGTATGTGATCTTTTCACACACATATCTGACTTAGGGTCTTCCATAGCCTAAGTTCAAATGAGGGTTTGCTGATTATCACTTTTAGACTGATCCTTCCTCTTTCTGTCACTCATATTCACTCTTCTACAACCTATTAGGTCACACATCTCATATATATTCAGATTTCTGTACATACATCTGAATATTCTTGTTACATTTGTACATTCACTCATCCATCTATTTTTGTTCACATAGAGTGGTTGAGAGTTTTGCTCCCACATTGTAATTTGATGTTTGTATATATGATACTGTGAGTAATCAGTGGCTTATGTAACACTTTAAACATGTTGTCTAATCTCTCTCTATCTTTGTCTCATCATTTGTATGATTAAGTGTGGTATGTTCATGTTTTTTCAATATTGGAAGATTGTTGGAATCTGTGTTGTAGATCCTGGACCTATGGAACTATGGACCTGTGGTATTAGTTATGGGCCTACTAAATATCCAACAACATATTACCTTGCAACACAGTTTCTTCTCTTCACTTGAGCCTACCCCTACAGGCAATATTGTCACATGCACCAACAACTCCTCTTATCCTATCATGGAAGTTGGTAAGATCAACAACAAGTCTTGCTTTGCACTTTTTGAGAGTACCATCAGCCTTGTACTTTAGCTTCCAAACCCACTTGGTGCCAATGAATTTACACTTAGGGGGTTGATCCACTAGCTCCCAAGTTCCATTCTTCATGATATTGTTGTATTTTGTTTGCATGGCAACCCTCCAATTTGGATTGTGGAGTGCCTCTTCCACATTGGTTGGTTCCTTTGCTTGTTCTTGAATGAGATCAGCCATCAAAGCTATGTTTACAATATAGGTGCTTGCCCGTCTCTATTCCTATATTCTCTATGATCACCTCAATCCATGTGCACTGTTCTAGTGACCGTGGGATATGATTTGCATAATCATAGAGCTGCCTCACACAATGTGGCAATGGCTTTTCCACTTTGGTAACAATAGGTTGGTGACTTTCAAACTTATCATCTGAAGATGATGCTTCCTTCTCTTGTGCAGAAGGGATAGCTCTTGGGCTAGGTTCATAGTGGATTTCCCCTTCACCTGATGATAAAGTGGAAGCTCTCTTTTCCTCCTCCACTGCATGTGGCTTCTACTCCTAAAATACCACATTGCAACTCACCATGATCTTCTTTGCCTCAGGTTCATAAAGCTTATAAGCCTTCTTATCTTTGTTGTACCCTAAGAAGTACATTTGATGCTTTTTAGTTGAAGCTTGTTTCTCTTCCTATCTGGAACATGTACATAGCATTCACTTCCAAATTGAAATGGGAAACAAAAGGCTTTTTACTAGTATTGGCTTCTTGTGGAGTCTTTCCATCAATTGCCTTGGTGTAGCTTCGATTCAAGATGTAGACAGCAATGTTGATAGCCTTTGCCCAAAATTGGTTAGGCAAACCCTTTCCCTTCAACATGCACCTTGCCATCTCCATGGTTTGATTTTGACATACTGTACTGTTCTATTGGGGGCTATGTGCCAATGTGAGTTGATGCTTGATTCCTTTACTCTTACAGAAATCTTCAAACTCTGTTGATGTGAACTCACCATTCCATCTGTCCTGAATTTATTCATCTTCTTCCCTGTTTTAGTTTCAAGAAGCTAAAGCCATTCTTTAAACTTACCTAAAGCTTGAGCTTTATCGCGAAGGAAGTACACCCACATCTTCCTGCTATAGTCATCGACAAGTAACATGAAGTAGGAAGATCCACCCAAAGCCTGTGTAGGCATTTTTACACACAAATTAGCATGCAACAACTCTAGAGGATAGCTTGCCCTGTTCTTGCTTTCTTATGGAAATGCCTTCCTCTACTGCTTTCCCATCATGCAAGCTTCACATGGTTCCTTCATTTTTGCAATCCATGATAGGTGTGCAACCATACCCCTGTGATGCATCTCCTTCAGTACAAGGTATCCGATGTGGTTAAATCTCTCATGCCATATCTTACTTGTGCCCACATTTGTAATGGTTGTAAGAGCACACAACTCATATAGGTTGTTCCTCCTTATGCCAATCCCAACAATCTTGTTGTTATTGTCCATAATCTTAGCTCATGTCTTACTAAAAGATACTTGATGACCTTGATCAATTATAGAATCTATTGAAAGTAGATTTCGTTTGATTTGTGCAACATACAACACGTTTGAAAGCTTTCTAACATCGCCATTAGAGTTAATGAAAGAAATCATACCTTCACCCTCTGTAGGACATCTTGCATTGTTGCCTACCTTTACTGTGATGGGTTCTGTTTAGCCTCTTAGCCCAAGGGAAAATGCATACACTCGCCTAAACTTTGTAATGCTAGGTAAGCTTTTATCACCCTAAGCCCTCAGTTTCACTCCAATGTATCCTTGGGGAAGACAGAAAGATACGTGCACAAGTAAGTATCCAACCCCAATGATTCCTTCTGAAAATCTCCCTCTTGCAGACTCTTTCCACATGTGATTATGCCGACACACATTTACCTCTCTCTCTCTCTCTCTCTCTTGCACTTCTCACTCTTCCATACACTTTCTCTCACTTATGCACTCTTCAAAACACACCCCAACAATCACGGTACACTCACTCAAATATTTTCTTGGTCCACATTATCTCTTCACTTTTTCGTTAATACTCGTGTGTATGATCCTCAATCGAATTGTGCAAGGCTTCCGGAGCGTGTTCGATATTCAACAGCCTACTCAGAACTTTAAGTTAATGAATTTATGCATTTAAATATAATGCAAAAGTATTTGCTAAAGTTCGTAGGATCCTCAGTTTGAAGAAATGGGTCATGCTTTCAACATATGTAAATCTGTGCAAAAACACATTCATGGTTTTTTGAATGGGTGAACCATCAAAATTTATGCACCTAAAACTCTTTCGTGACCTCGGACTTATCAAAATTTCCCTTTTTACTCAGGGCAAGCTATCTAACAACAAAATCCCACTCAATCAGCTTTGAACATCGATGATCCTAACACATAGCAAATTACATGAAAAAGATATCTAGAGGCAAGGAAAACAGAAATAAAGATGGGTTTACAATCTTTGGGCTAACCAAGTACGCAGATCTCAAACATTTCACAGCATTCAAAGTTTTTGAAATTGAATTGTAATACATAAATCCACAAACACCTTCATAAAGGTCGATACACAGACTCAAACCTGAGACTTTTGACTTAGTAATATGAGATATACCAAAGGAACAGTTCTTCGAAATTCCAGCATAAATGAAGCTTTGATTCTCTACCCATTCAACTATATGCAATGTCTCAGAGTATCCTGTGAGCTGCACACCAAACAAAGTGTTGTCTTTTGTTTCCTTCCCATGATGATGAACGAGAGTGAGACCTCCTCTTCTTGGATTTTGCCCTTGCACCCTTCTTTAGTTGTCGCGGATCAACTCCATGCCTAGCCAATTCTGCGTAGCATTAAAGTGCACTGAACTCTTGCTCTATCACATGATGTATTCATTTATTCCATTTGTCAACATTGCGCGACTCTTTACTCATCCTTTTTATGCATAGCTTTCCTTGTGATGCTTTGGTTTCCTCCTATCTTGCAGCCAGTCCTTTGATATCCAGCTCCTTTGCTATTCTGTTTGTAATTATAGATTCAAAATAACTTTCCTGGTCCTCAGGGCCTTGATATAACATGCTTCTATTTTCCATGGGTTGCATATACATTCAGCAATGCATTGAATACCCTGGCTATCAACCTTCCTCTCAGGATGCGAACTCAAGAGCACACAGTGGCTCCCCTTTCGAGAGATCTTCTACCCCAAATTCAAAAAGCATGACAAATGGCCTTCCCCTCCTTGAGCCAGAGCCTCCAAATGGTCCTACTTAGTGACATAGACAAGGGTAGAAGTCTCTTTCGCTTTCCCCTTCCTCTCGTGTACCTGCACACACAAAATTGAAACAACAAAGAAAGCTTCCAAAAAAGTTGGTCTTATGGTTCTTATCTGCTACACTTGCGCCTCCTGAACTTGAGATCTTGTTGGGCTTCCATCATTCCCAAGGGCCTTTCGGAAGCGAAATCCGATTGTGTTTCTTTCCTCTCATCCCCATTAGTCCTAATACAAAATGTGCAATCATACCTTAAAACAAGCCTCTCTTCTTACTGTGTCCTCAAGGAAATGAACAGCAGAGAGCTGCGGCGGCGGCCCTCCATCTCTCTTCTATCAGCAAAAATTTCACCTCACGTCCACTGTGTCGTCCTCCCAGGTTTTCCTTCTAGGCTGTTCTCCTAAGAGAATCTGATATGCACCCCACAAAGCCAAGAGAAGACCCCCGAGCAGTTCCATCCTTTTTATCTCGGACAAGCACTCTCGAACCTCTTGAATTGCTCTCCTATGGACTCCTTAGAATAGCAGTCGTACGCTTTTCTCTCCATCCATCCAAATCAGGAGGAACATGACTTGCTACTGCTGCCTAAATGCCTCTTGCCCCCCCCTTCTATCGTTCGCACTCGAACCTCTTGATCCTCGCTGAAGTGGCCAGCATCGTATATCTCTTTGGATACGATAAACGCGAGCCCATGGAAGTACAAGTGACAGCACTCTTGCTATTCCCCTCCGCCTGTTTCTGCCATGAATGTTGTGTAAAGGTGCTCTATTAGAAAGCCCAAGAGTTGCCTCTGATGCTCCGTGAATTCCCCCAGCAGCCCTCGTTCTCCCCAATACCTGGACACTCCCCACCACCCGCTCGTTGTCCTCCACCCGATCATACCAAAAACCAAAAAACGGAGAAGAGAGATAAAGGTCTACCACCCATTTCGTGTGAGAAAAACAAAAGAAGTTTCTACTTTCTGCACACAAAACGGAAAGCGGACAATTTTGTTTTTATCCTCTGACAATTAGAACGGCCAACCTTTGGGATAAGAACAAAGAAATGGCTGAACACCTCCACATCTCTTAATTCTTTTCCGATGAGGTGTCGAAGATCAATTTCCAGAAATCGGTCAAACGATTGTATTTGATGTTTGATAAGAAAGCATCCCCCCTGAAACAAAGCTGCTTCTAATTTCCTCTGCACGTCAGTATTTCCTATGTTCTTAGGAGGCTTCTCCATGCTCAATCCCTGCGAAGAAGCTTTTTAGAACCCTTGATGATAAAATATCCTCCAACTTCAAAAGCACAATGGCCTTTTTCAAGTGAAACCTTTTCTCCACATCCCTGCAATTTGCAATAAGAAGATCCCACCATCACTGGAATCCTCCAAATCAAAACATTCTTCATAGTTTCTTCCTGTTCGAGTTCTTGTCCTTTCCTGTTCAAACAGCCCATGCTTGACTTCTCATTATAATTCATAGTCGATAGCCCTGCTTTCCTTTACCAATTATCTGTATATACATTGACCACCATGACAAAAATCCATGTCTCCAAGTATTGCCTCCCTTGACAGCCTCCCTTTTTGACCAAGAAGTTGTCGTGTTACCTCCAAATACTTCTCATCAATCATCAAATCCACTCTTCAAGTACCTGAAATCAAACGTATTTTCCTGCCAAATAGCAACACATTAGTGCATAAAAACCAACCATTTCTTGAGCTAACATACTCCCCTCTTCTTAATTGCGAAGTCGTCCTCGACGAGCGATATGCTACCTGCACTCAAGTTATCCAACATGTGATCATTACTCAATCAAATACAAATCTTTACCTTGTATGCCTATTCTCTTCTTCCTCGATGTAGCACCTGCAATCGCCCTCATACAATCATCGGTTAGTACCAAAATCCAATCATTCCACTTACCATCTTTGTCCATCCTCTCGCATCTTCATCGACATGTCCACCTGTCTGCAAACTTTATTAAAACATTAGAACCTTTCTTCATCAAATCACAATATGTACAACCAAAATGAAAAGACAATCATATCCTTCATCCACATCACACATATATACTCAGCACACACATCATGATCCCGCATCACACATGCATTCTCGTCACGCACAACACACATGCAAGCACAAAGCCCATCCACATTCCCTCTCGTCACTCTTCTAGACGGTTCGTTCAACAAGTCACGAATCTCTACTCCACATATCAACACACTTTCTACACACACCATCAAAAACCATTTCCGAGTTCCGTTTTCGATACTTTTCCCGGTCACACGATTGTTTTGCTGATTCCTTTGTCTCATTTCTAACCGAGTTCTCTTGCCAATTTCCCATTTTCTCCCACCTAGGGTTTTCTATTCCCACTTACCTTTTCATCTACTCTGTGCTCTTTTGTTCATCAATCAGATCCTATGCTTCGTCGCCACCACCTCTCCTGAATTGATGGACACACGGCAAAGACCACTCAAGCCTAACATGAGCTCACCTCGACAGGACCACTCATCATCAACGCGATTCAGGACTTCTCAAGTTTTCATACCACCTAAGAGCCAAACTGCACACTTCCTAAGAGTTCGCAGATGAACAAAGCAACTAGCACGCTTGGATCCTTCAAGTCAAGGTCTTCCACAGACACGTCACAACCAAAACCCTAGCCGAGCTTAAGCTTCGGTTCGACATGTCTCATCAGGAGTCCACACATTCCAAGATCCCCACAACACATACACATACCCATCCGAGCATCATGCTCTCTCACCTCTCTTCTGTCCCCCCTCGAGCGAGGAATGCATTTTTTTTTCCACATTTTTTTTCCATCATTTTTCCACATATTTACTCACACTTGCCGGCCTACGCTGAAGTTGGATGCGACTCGTGGACTCGACCACCCGATCAAGTTTGTTCCACCCATCTACCAACCCAACGCAGCGCGCGACACACAGACAGCTAGCCCTATGCGAAACTGACGTCGGTTCGTGGCTTTGACCACCCGACCAAAGTGAGTCCACCCACCTATCGGCCCACATAGGCACGTAGCCACACGCACACATACACAAACATATATTTTTTTCTTTTTTTTTTGTTTTTCATTCCCGCATCTCGAGAATTAGGAGACAAAAGAAAGGATCTTTTCCCAACCCAACCAATCACAACACACATACATATATCCCCCCATGGACATCCCGATGAGTCATATCTTCTCTCTGTCGCTACTCGAGCTAAAATCCAGCCACTAATGCCATGGTCAACTTTTCCTCTCGAAACCCGCACACACTAATTACCTTGCCGACCTAAAAACCCCAAAAAATGCCACTTTGGTCCTAAGCATACAACAGACTTGGTCCTCCGTCCTCACATCTCTGACTCGCAATCCGCAAAGCAAACCCTAATCAGACTCAAGCCATCCTTACCGACATCCATCGCCTCGTTTATTTCTTTTTCATCTCCAACCTCTGTCGCGTAGAGCTTCCACCTGACCTGATAAATGACCTGGAAAATTACCATTGCTCGTTGTGCTCCTCAATGATTCAAGCATCGTCGCTAAGTCCCTTAATCCTTTCTTGTTGTACTCAATATCGCTCTGGTATTGGAACAGGTCACAGTCGATGTTTCGAAACCATTTCCATATTTGCTCCATCGTTTCGTCTAAATCTCTCATCCTTTTTTCGGATCCGAGGGGAATATCCTCCCTCTTTTCAACTCGAACGGTCAACTTCTGGACTTCCTCAATAATCGATCTTTCCTCCCAAATCCTACTCATATTTTCTTCATCCAGATCATCTACCTTCTTTGACAATTCATTCTTCGTTCTTTCTAACTCCGTTCCGAACACATCCAACCTATCCAACATGGCTTTAAGCTCTCCTTCCATTTTTCCTACTTTCTAGTTCTCTACCTCTCCTCTTGTCTTGTCGTCTTTTCGATTCATCCACCTACCGAGCTTGCTACTCAACTTTGCATTCTCTTTTTCTACCCGTCCAACTTTCTCATCACTCTCTGCTTGGGCACTTTTCATTCTTTCTAACTCTAGGTGGAACTCCTCACATGCCTTACCCGCTTGATCACTATATCGACGGATTATGCTTTGTACCTTCTCAATTTCATGCTCCATTCGTTCGACTCTCCTCATCAGGTCATCCCTATCTCTTGAGGGCCCTTCTTTGATCATGACATGGTAGCAGTCTATCGTTACCCGACCAGTTCTAGTCCAAAATTCCTTTGCCTTATATTCGCTTTCTCAAAACTAGAGGCGTGTCTTTGTGGGGCCATTTCTCTAATGAAGATCAGAGCAAATTTGGGATCGACTTGGCTCTGCCACACGATTCGGGCACCAAGCGAACTCGTAGCACTCTCTATGAGATGTGCTAAGCCAATTCCCGACAAACGCACCAAAATGTTTAGCCTCTTAGCCCAAGGGAAAATGCATACACTCAATGATATTTTGCCTAAACTTTGTAATGCTAGGTAAGCTTTTATCACCCTAAGCCCTCAGTTTCACTCCAATGTATCCTTGGGGAAGACGGAAAGATATGTGCACAAGTAAGTATCCAACCCCAATGATTCCTTCTGAAAACCTCCCTCTTGCACACTCTTTCCACATGCAGACACACATTTACCTCTCTCTCTCTCTTGCACTTCTCACTCTTCCATACACTTTCTCTCACTTATGCACTCTTCAAAACACACCCCAACAATCACGGTACACTCACTCAAATATTTTCTTGGTCCACATTATCTCTTCACTTTTTCGTTAATACTCGTGTGTATGATCCTCAATCGAATTGTGCAAGGCTTCCGGAGCGTGTTCGATATTCAACAGCCTACTCAGAACTTTAAGTTAATGAATTTATGCATTTAAATATAATGCAAAAGTATTTGCTAAAGTTCATAGGATCCTCAGTTTGAAGAAATGGGTCATGCTTTCAACATATGTAAATCTGTGCACAAACACATTCATGGTTTTTTGAATGGGTGAACCATCAAAATTTATGCACCTAAAACTCTTTTGTGACCTCGGACTTATCAAAATTTCCCTTTTTACTCAGGGCAAGCTATCTAACAACAAAATCCCACTCAATCAGCTTTGAACATCGATGATCCTAACACATAGCAAATTACATGCAAAAGATATCTAGAGGCAAGGAAAACAGAAATAAAGATGGGTTTACAATCTTTGGGCTAACCAAGTACGCAGATCTCAAACATTTCACAGCATTCAAAGTTTCTAAAATTGAATTGCAATACATAAATCCACAAACACCTTCATAAAGGTCGATACACAGACTCAAACCTGAGACTTTTGACTCAATAATATGAGATATACCAAAGGAACAGTTCTTCAAAATTCCAGCATAAATGAAGCTTTGATTCTCTGCCCATTCAGCTATATGCAATGTCTCAGAGTATCATGTGAGCTGCACACCAAACAAAGTGTTGTCTTTTGTTTCCTTCCCATGATGATGAACGAGAGTGAGACCTCCTCTTCTTGGATTCTGCCCTTGCACCCTTCTTTAGTTGTCGGGGATCAACTCCATGCCTAGCCAATTCTACGTAGCATTAAAGTGCATTGAACTCTTGCTCTATCACATGATGTATTCATTTATTCCATTTGTCAACATTGCGCGACTGTTTACTCATCCTTTTTATGCATAGCTTTCCTTGTGATGCTTTGGTTTCCTCCTATCTTGCAGCCAGTCCTTTGATATCCAGCTCCTTTGCTATTCTGTTTGTAATTATAGATTCAAAATAACTTTCCTGGTCCTCAGCGCCTTGATATAACATGCTTCTATTTTCCATGGGTTGCATATACATTCAGCAATGCATTGAATACCCTAGCTATCAACCTTCCTCTCAGGATGCGAACTCAAGAGCACACAGTGGCTCCCCTTCCGAGAGATCTTCTACCCCAAATTCAAAAAGCATGACAAATGGCCTTCCCCTCCTTGAGCCAGAGCCTCCAAATGGTCCTACTTAGTGACATAGACAAGGGCAGAAGTCTCTTTCGCTCCCCCTTCCTCTCGTGTACCTGCACACACAAAATTGAAACAACAAAGAAAGCTTCCAAAAAAGTTGGTCTTATGGTTCTTATCTGCTACACTTGCGCCTCCTGAACTTGAGATCTTGTTGGGCTTCCATCATTCCCAAGGGCCTTTCGGAAGCAAAATCCGATTGTGTTTCTCTCCTCTCATCCCCATTACTCCTAATTCTCATACAAAATGCGCAATCATACCTTAAAACAAGCCTCTCTTCTTACTGTGTCCTCAAGGAAATGAACAGCAGAGAGTTGCGGCGGCGGCCCTCCATCTCTCTTCTATCAGCAAAAATTTCACCTCCCGTCCACTATGTCGTCCTCCGAGGTTTTCCTTCTAGGTTGTTCTCCTAAGAGAATCTGATATGCACCCCACAAAGCCAAGAGAAGACCTCCGAGCAGTTCCACCCTTTTTATCTCGGACAAGCACTCTCGAACCTCTTGAATTGCTCTCCTATGGACTCCTTAGAATAGCAGTCGTACGCTTTTCTCTCCGTCCATCCAAATCAGGAGGAACATGACTTGCTACTGCTCCCTAAATGCCTCTTGCCCCCCCGTTCTATCGTTCGCACTCGAACCTCTTGATCCTCGCTAAAGTGGCCAGCATCGTATATATCTTTGGATACGATAAACACGAGCCCATGGAAGTACAAGTGACAGCACTCTTGCTATTCCCCTCTGCTTGTTTCTGCCATGAATGCTGTGTAAAGGTGCTCTATCAGAAAGCCCAAGAGTTGCCTTTGATGCTCCGTGAATTCCCCCAGCAGCCCTCGTTCTCCCCAATACCTGGACACTCACCACCACCCGCTCGTTGTCCTCCACCCGATCATACCAAAAACCAAAAAACGGAGAAGAGAGATAAAGGTCTGCCGCCCAATTCGTGTGAGAAAAACAAAAGAAGTTTCTACTTTCTGCACACAAAACGGAAAGCGGACAATTTTGTTTTTATCCTCTGGCAATTAGAACGGCCAGCCTTTGGGATAAGAACAAAGAAATGGCTGAACACCTCCACATCTCTTAATTCTTTTCCGATGAGGTGTCGAAGATCAATTTCCAAAAATCGGTCAAACGATTGTATTTGATGTTTGATAAGAAAGTATCCCCCCTGAAACAAAGCCACTTCTAATTTCCTCTGCACGTCAGTATTTCCTATGTTCTTAGGCGGCTTCTCCATGCTCAATCCCTGCGAAGCAGCTTCTCAGAACCCTTGATGATAAAATATCCTCCAACTTCAAAAGCACAATGGCCTTTTTCAAGTGAAACCTTTTCTCCACATCCCTGCAATTTGCAATAAGAAGATCCCACCATCACTGGAATCCTCCAAATTGAAACATTCTTCACAGTTTCTTCCTGTTCGAGTTCTTGTCCTTTCCTGTTCAAACAGCCCATGCGTGACTTCTCATTATAATTCATAGTCGATAGCCCTGCTTTCCTTTCCCAATTATCTGTATATACATTGACCACCATGACAAAAAGCCATGTCTCCAAGTATTGCCTCCCTTGATAGCCTCCCTTTTTGACCAAGAAGTTGTCGTGTTACCTCCAAATACTTCTCATCAATCATCAAATCCACTCTTCAAGTACCTGAAATCAAACGTATTTTCCTGCCAAATAGCAACACATTAGTGCATAAAAACCAACCATTTCTTGACCTAACACATTCCTTTAGAGGCTATAAGGAACTGTAAAGGTCTTTTCTACTCTTCATGTGACGAGATGTACCATTGTCCAACACCAATGAGTCATTTGTTATTGAATCTTCAGCTGAGGAGCACACCTCCTCTATTGTAACAAATAAGTCAAGCTCTATTTCTGGTGTGTTGGCAAACTCCTTGCCCTTGCCAACTTTTGAAGAGCCACTCTTCTCTTCTGCCTTCTTGAGGCGACATTCTTGGATTCTGTGTCCTTTCTTCTTGTAGTGGAAACATTCCCCCTTGAACTTCTTTTTATCGTTCTTCTTTTTGTCTCCATCTTTTGAAGAGTCTGTTTTGCCTGCTTTGGCATTTGTTTTGAATGCAACATCTCCTTTGTTGCGGCCACTCCTTGTCTTGAGCCACTGAAAGAACTTGGAGAAGCTTGTAGGAGGTAGAAAAGTGAGTTGCAAAGCGATGAATTTTGGTCCAGCCAACTGGCACAAGACCAGACCTTGAGCTTATGGAGACTCAAAAAGACCTTATAATCATGTGATAAGTGCAATAAAATGCACTATGTACTTTGGAGCATGAAGGAGAAAGAGTCGATACAAAACAGATAGGTTAGTGCATCGACTAGCTCAAAAAACTTACTATCTATGGAAGAGACAATGGACTTCAAATGCTCATAGTGACCAACGTGATTAAAATTAAAAAAATTCCTTTTATGGGAGTGGGTTGAGTGTATATAATGCACAAGAGTATAAGGAATAAGCAAAATATGCTATTGGAATGAACCACACACTCAATGGTGGTACCTCCTATCTTTTAGGAATATGTAGAGATTGACCCGAGATAGAAAAATTAAGATTTCTCCCAAGTGAGCACCAAAATACTTTAGCAGTTAGGAGCGTACGTGAACCGACACTCAAATCAAGGCAAGGCATTATTCTTTGTAAGACTAAGCAAGGTGAGCATAGTCTAGACTAAGAGGGGAGTAAGAGACATACAGTGTGTGTGCGACGCAGAGAAGTGAAAAGCAAGGTGTGCATGAAGAGTGACTTAGAAGTGTGCAGAGAATGCTAAGCCATACAACCAAAGGTCCCAAGGTCCCAATGAAGTTGTACGCGCACCGACAGAAGGTGTCCATCCCTCCCACTATCGGAAGCTTGAGTGCAAGGTGTGCACAAGTGCAAGCTTGGAGAAGGTGGAGGTCTGGTGCAGAGAAGGTTGACAGCAACAAGAACATTAGGTATTTTGTACTTTGTGATTGTGCACCTTTGGGATTTTGCACAGACGGCAATTGGATTGTATTGTACATCACCATTGTACTTTTCTCCTTATAATCAATCTATAGAACCTTCCAGAGTGTCCGTATCTTTCTTCTTATCCTTCTCACTTCTCCTAAAAACACTCAAATCCCTTTCTAAACAAGAATCCCCCAAAAAAATTTGGCATGCACGGTGGGACCACAAGGAGATTTGAGCATAGGAGAAGCAAATTGCAAAGTGTAGAAGAATTCAAGGATACCAACAATATTGTACTACCTTAAGAGGTAATCTTTCTTCCATTGGAACTCTCTTAAACTAAGAGGATTATGAACAACTCATGATTGCAACCTAGTCTCAAAGCTTGAGGGTCACTTGCAAAGCAACAAGAAGGAAGGTTATTTGAAAATCAACTAGCCCATCGTCATCGACATCATCAGTAAAGAATATCGCAGCCTAGGTAGATTTGGAAACTTTACTTTCTAGATTGAATATCAAATTTCCATCCTTCAGAGGGCTAGCACAAGAAGATCCAGATGAGCACATTCGGAGATTCTTAGCATTATGTAAAACAAGGGGTCTAATGGGAAGAGAGGATGCATTTTTTATTATTTTCCCTGCAACATTAGAAGGAATAGCAGACAAATGGTTTAGTCAATTTGCTGACAACCATTTCACCACATGGGACTTGATGAAGGAAGCATTTAGGACAGAGTTCCAACAAGGGAACACAACTGAAAAACATTATTGAATAATTAGAAAATTTAAGACTAGGTCCGGGGGAGACCTTCCCAGAATTTGTTACTAGAGCTAAGGCATTAATGGCCAATCTGCCAGACCCTCCCCATGATTTTTTTATCAAGAAGTGGCTGGCTAAACCACTTGCTATATCAACATAATGTAAAATAAAGGAGTAAGTTTTACCAATAGCAACAATAGAAGAATTTATCAATACAGCTACAAGATTGGAACAAATTAGACAGCAGTATGGGGCAAGCTCTTCCAATTTTTCATGTCCTGCAAAACCTGAAGACCCAGTAATTCAGTTAAGGAAAGAGCTTGAGAGCTTAAAAAGGAATAAGCCCCATAAAGAGGAGGAGAGTGATGTGACTCAGTTGAGGAGGGAAATTGAAGCATTGAAGCTACAAAAGGAAGAGGAAGCCCAAGCAGAAGAATTGGCTCAACTTCGACAAGAGTCGTAGGAACTCAAAGGGGGTGGCATCAAAAGTGGACTATGGTGTACGATGTGCAGCAAGCAGGGTCATATAGTAAGTGAATGTCCTTTGTTAAGTGTAACTTGCTATCTGTGTAGGAAAGCTGATCATGAGGCCCATGAATGTCAGTCAAGAGGAATGCCTGCAACAACATATTGGACTATCAAGGAGGAGCCCTACCACCAGCTGACGTGATGGCGGGTGCACCTAATCAAGGTAACAATTACAACCCTAGACATAGGGATAACTTTGGAAATGGACCAAGGAGGCCAATTATTTGTTTCAAATGTGGAGAATGTGGGCATTACCAAAGTAGGTGCACTCTACCAAAAAATGCCCCTCCTTGCAAGAACTGTCCACAGGCCAGAGACCACTATACTAATTGTTGTCCTAAGAACCAAGCATCTTCATCTCGGCCCCACATTCAAATGATTTCTGTGCGCAAACAAGAAATGGTAGGTCAAGTCAATGTGCCATCACCATCTACTAGGGTGGTGCAGTTAGAAGAAATTGAATCTTTTATAGTGCAGACAAGAAGCAAGGGGAAGGCTCAAGTAGAAATAGGTCAAGAATCAAGGATTAATGGATTGAACAAAGACAAAGAGACATCTGAAGACAAAGCCACCACGTGCAAATACAAGGAAAAAAGAAAATCTCATAGGTACCAGTGATGCCATTGGACATGCATTCAACAGGGCTCATGAGGAGTTTGATAAGTCAATTGGAGCCCATGCTCTTAAGGAATTAGAAGTTTCAAGACTACTCAAGTCCGTGAAAAAGGAGGTGAGTATTTTTTATTTAATAAAGATGGATGGGAAATTCAGGTCAAAACTCTTGCAGATAATTGATGAGGCTTCCACAACAAGTTTAGTGGCAAAGGCCGTTGCTATGCATAAAGAAAAAATTGTAGGGGAAGCACCCCACACAGATTATAAGAGCCCTCGGTTAACAGTCTCTATCAAAGGTCATGAGTTCCAAAGAGTCATTGTAGACAGTGGTTCTAGAATTAACTTGATGCATGAACATACCATGAAAAAGATTGGACTATACCCTTCAAGACCTGCCAACTTCACTGTAACACTGGCAGAACAAAGCATAGTAAGGACTATGGGAGTGTTTCCTGGAGTCCCAGTCGAGATACAAGGTACCATCTTTAACTTGGCCTTTGTTGTTCTAAGGCTACCACAGGTAGAAGGAAGTTTGCCCTTGTTGATTGGGTGACCTTGGATAAGGCATGCCAATGAATTGCATGACTGGGGTAAGGACAGAATGTGGGTAAAGCAAGAGGGAAAAGAGTTGTGGCAGATATTTTTAGAAGAAGGACTAGACAATCAAAGGCATACTAGCATGATGCAGACAATTGGTATTTGTATGGAAGATGAATTGTTGGATAACCCAGAGGGAGACATGTACAAAGAAGAAAATTTATATGAAGAAGAAAACATGTTGGCTTGGCTCCATGCAGAAGAACCATCTTCTTGCTATGGAATTTTACCAAACTCAAGTAGAGAGGAAGTCTATGAAAAAGAGGACCTCATTCAGGTTACTGATTCGAGTGAAACACTCTCAGTCAAAGGCCAAAGAAGAGAGAAGAAAAGAAAAGCCCTTAAGTGCAGCTGTGATGAAGCTATTTCAAATCCAATATCAATGGCCACTTTGTTATGGATACTGGTTTGGATATCATCTATTATGTCAATTTTTTTGGTAGTAAGCGTAGGGCTTTACAAAGATGAAAAAGGAGTACATGCAAGTCTTTGGAAACAGAGGATTCCATTGGATGAAGAAGATGGAATAGTAAAAATGACATTTTGCAGATTAAGTCACACACTAGTTGAAACAAAGATACAATAGATGCAGTATGGAGGAGATGATATTCTAATGAAGGATTTAGGATAGTCCTATCTGATGGTCAGTATGCCCAAAAAGAAGACAAAACATAGGAAGTGCAGTACAATATGGAGGGCAAATGGTTTTTCTTTTAGTCATCACATCATGGCTCAAGGCCTATCATCACTACAAGTAAAGATTTTTGGATCACTTAGAACTTGCAAAATCTATCCACGTTGTACATAGCCTTCTCATTCCAATTTGTTTTCTTAAGTTTTAGTAGTTTTTGTCCACTTTCATGCTTTTTCTTTGACTTTTTATGCATATTAGAAGCAATTTCATAGCTCTTTGCATGAATATTTTTTTTTTTTAGAACTTTTTTCAAAATTTTAAAGCATTTTTAGACTTTTTTTTAATTTTTTTTTTAGAATTTTTGGATTTTTTTAAGGTCAATTTCTTGATAAAATGGAGAAAAAAGGAAGCTCTTTGTGGTTTTAAGGGAGAAAAGTGGTCTAGAACTGTAGGCAATCTTTTGAGAAGTTTTTTTATTTTTTTAGATTTTTTTTGTAATTTTTATCTATTTTTGGAAATTTTCAAAAAAAAAGCCCCCCTAGCAGCTGATTTTCCAACTTATAATAATATTAGTTATTAAAAAAAAAATCCCCCCTCCCCCCAAATGGACCCCCTCCCCCCCCCCAAGTGGACCCCTCCCCCCCTCCACCAAGTGGAACCCCCCCCCATGTGGACCCCCTCCCCCCCCCAAGTGGACCCCCCCTTTTTTTTTTATTTTCTTTTCTTTTTTTTTATTTTTGCCAAAAACCCCACGGATAACATCAAAAAAAAAAAGATATATATATTTTTTTTATTTTTTCTTGCTCCAATTCTTTTGGCTCTAGATTGTGCCTCGGATGGCCATTTGTTTCAAGCTTGGGGTCATTTTCATGTCTTTTGGCACTTCTGAACTCATTTTTTGACTTAGTCTTTCCAAAATCCCAACTTTTCTCTGCCTTTTGGTCAAGACCCCCATATTTTAAGCATATTTATCAAGTGTTTTTCAATATGCACATGGTCCACATGGTCTATTCTCACCTTATTTTACCATGTGTTTCACATTTTTCCCATATGCACCCTTAGTAGCTTTACTATTTTATCATTTCGGCCCTCTCCAGAGTCCATAATCCTACTCAATAACCCTCCCTTTCACCTTCTACCCAGCCCCATCCTTTCCCCTCCCTTCCCTATCAATCTTAGCCCCCTCAGCCCTCCCTTCCCCCTCCTTCCTACCCTCCACTCCCCATCCTTTGATTTTCTGTGCAAAATTTCCACTTTTGGTTCTTCTCTGGTGTTTGCTCTCTACTTCTCCTGGTGGACTTGGTAGCTGTTCAGGTGTCCTTTTCAAGTTTTTGCAGCACAAGAATCATGGTGTCATCTCTGCTCAGAGTTTTGGCCATAGCTCTCTGGGATAGAGAGCCCATTAGGTGGTGGGCAACTGTTGAGCCCATAAAAATCACATTGACCAAAGTCAACCACATTCAAAGTCAAAGGGTCAAAGTCAAACCAATCAAAGTCAACATGTTCAAGGTCAAATTCAACATGGGAGAAGTCAGAATGTTCAAAGTTCGGGTGTCAAGATGCAGAGGTAGTGCACAATTAAGTGTTCACAAAGGGTATAATTGCAGAAAGTTGGTTGTAGGTTGCAAAGGTATTTCTGTAATTCTCTAAGGTTCAAAGTGTTTTTAAAAGTGTTTGGAAGGTTCAGGTGAACCCTCTCTTAGGTGCACATTTGAAGAATTAAAAGGAAAAATGTGAAGCTATGTGAAGCGGCAGTGTATGCAGAAGTGAAAGTATGGCCCCCAATTATTTTTTGTTTTAATCTAAAGTCACTACAGAACAAAACAGGGATTCATTGGCTGGCCACTTTTGGAGACAATCTTGGGACATCAAAGTGAGCACCAAGATACTTTAGCAGTTAGGAGCGTACGTGAACCGACACTCAATTCAAGGCAAGGCATTATCCTTTGTAAGACTAAGCAAGGTGAGCATAGTCTAGACTAAGAGGGGAGTAAGAGACATACAGTGTGTGTGCGACGCAGAGAAGTGAAGTGCAAGGTGTGCATGAAGAGTGACTTAAAAGTGTGCACAAAAGTGCTAAGCCATACAACCAAAGGTCCCAAGGTCCCATTGAAGCTGTGCATGTGCCGACAGAAGGTGTCCATCCTGTAAGAAAATAACAGCACACCAGAATAGACATGTAGACAGAGTTGAGAGAAAAATGCAAATTCTCAAATTGCCGAGCATAATGCAGTTACAATGATAGTGTTGTCCACCCATGCGCTATGTGAAAATTTCCTGAAATGAATGAAGCCATGTTTGCAAAAGGTGCAGGAATCATTGCTGATATAGAGATCTGGCACAAAGGGATTGGACATGCAAACTTGCAAAGTCTAAAATTGATATAGTCAAAGGATATTGTCCATGGACTACCAAATTTCAAGGTTGCAAAGATGCAAAAGGTATGTTCAGCATGTCAATTTGGAAAACAGTCAAGAGCATCATTTCCACATGACAAGCATGTTAGTGAGAACTGTTGATGTATGAAACACCACAAGAAATGAATTAATGTGACACTAGAACACCTCTATGGTCACGATTAACTCATTGCCTCTCCAAACTTTGAGAAATGATAGTCTAAACTGAGAACTTTGCTTCTATAGAAATTCCTAGTCATTGAAATGACATATCTTCAGTATTTTGCTAATTTCTCTTAGCAAAAAAAAACTAATTCTCCAAGATCTTTTGGTGGATGAAAGTAGAAGAGAAGAGCTTTCCAACAAGCTATCATATGCAAGAAACGGATCTCTAGAACTCAAGTTATGGCCTTCACAAGATGACTATGTATAACTACCAAAATTGGAAATCCTTCCTATTATAGTAAAAAGCGCCTGTCTAAAAATGGAATTCGATTCCTAGCATCGAGTTGCAACGAAATTTCGATGCTGGGCATCGACTTGGGGTGTTTTTAGCCACTTTTCAGTAGGGATTCGATGCCAGGCATCGACTTCCCGCATAAAACCTGAAGCTTTCAGATACCAAAACAATAGGTGATTTCATGCACACTTAGAATATGACTTACCAACTGGAATTCCATGTCAGGCATCGAGTTGCTCCAACAAAGTCATGATTTGCAAACACTTCAACACCGAATGAAATAGATAAATGAAAATATGACTTATCAGTGGAGATTCGATGCCAGGCATCAACTTGCTTGGAAAACTTGATCTTTTGAACTCATTACATAGCAGCTAATCATGGAGATGATGAAGAGAGTCTCATACACAGAACTTTAACTATTTCTTCTCATAGCTATGAAAAACTCAAAAGTTTTACAGATGCTTTCTCACTCAGAGAAGCCCGACTATACTCAGTCATACAAAATGAACTCCTTCTCACATTCTATCACTCTCTTCCACTTCTTCTCTCTTTTTCGCGTTAGTTGATACTGTTGGAGATAGACGTCTGCGGAAGCACGCGAACAGCACAAGGAAGAAGAAGAAGCTTGGAGCACAAACACACAATACTGAATGTATTACTAGAGAATGTACAAAGATAAGTAGCCCATTAGGGCAATAGGCGTATATACAAGCCGGGGGAAAAAAACCTCCTAAAGAGGGAAAAAAGTGCCTCGGCGGTCCTAGAGTGTTCACACACATCACTACCTAAATATATTAACAAATCCCCCCTGGGAGTGATGCGGTGAACAAGGAGCTGGCACTCATGTATAAGGAAGTGCCAAGCTATGTGGAAATCACTCCACAAAAGGAAGTAAGCCCAAAGCTTTGCGAAAAGCTTCAAACTTCTCCCTAGGCAGAGCCTTCGTGAAAAGGTCTGCAATGTTCTCCTCCGTGGGCACATATGCCAAGCTGATCTCCCCAGCAGAGAACCTCTCCCTGACATAGTGATAATGCACCTCAATGTGCTTAGTGCGAGCATGGAACACAGGGTTCCTCGCAACTGCCAATGCGCTCTAACTGTCAGTGAAGATGGTGGTGGCAGAAGACTGGCCAACACCCAAATCAGCCATAAGGCGTCTGAGCCACACACACTCAACAGTCGCTGTGAAAGCTGCCCTATACTCAGCCTCACAACTGGAAGTGGCCACAGTAGGCTGCTTCTTGCTCAACTAAGATATACATGAGCTACCAAGCATGAAGCAAAAACCACTGGTGGACACACGAGTGTCATAGCAACCAGCCCAATCTGAGTCAGAAAAAGCATGCAAATCTGGCGGTAGTGATCCCCCCTTGGGATAAAACAACCCAAGTAGCCGAGTACCACTCAAGTAGCGAAAGATGTGCTTAACCGCTTTCCAATGCGTGACTCCTGGGCAATGCATAAACTTGCTCATCTGTGAGACAGCAAACTGAATATCTGGCCGAGTAATGCATAAGTAAATCAAGCATCTAACAGCCTGCTGATAGAGAACAGCATCAAATGCATCTCCAGCATCATGAAGAATCAATCGTAAACCTATCTCCATAGGAGTGGCAATAGGCTTACAGTCTTCAAGGCCAAAACGCTGCAATAATGTGTCAATATATTTCGTTTGACACAAAGCCATTCCACCATCAACGTGCAAAAACTGAATGCCCAAATAGTGATGCAAATGCCCCAAATCAGACATCTCAAATGAGGCATGCAAATCAGCCTTAAAATCAGCAATATGTGTCTCAATAGGACCAGTGAGCAGCATGTCATCAACATAGACAACAATGATCAGAAGCACATCATTAGCACGTTTAACATATAAGGTGCTTTCAGTTGGACTGTTCTGAAAACCATGTGCAATCAGATAGGCATGTATCTTCTCATACCAAGCACGTGGTGCTTGCTTTAAACCATATAATGCCTTCTTTAACCTGCAAACATGGTTTTCATGCCCTTTCTGCACAAAGCCACGGGGCTGAAAAACATACACTTCTTCATGCAAGTCACCATTCAGAAATGCCGTTTTAATGTCCAATTGATGTACATTCCAACCATGATGGGCTGCAAGTGCACAAATGCTCCGAACAGTAGTCATACGGCATGTAGGTGCAAAGGTCTCATCAAAATCAATGCCTCTTTCCTGCGCATAACCCTTTGCAACAAGCCTAGCCTTATACCTGTCAACGGTACCATCAGGTTTACGCTTCAACTTGTATACCCACTTAGTGCCACTGGCCTTCTTGCCAGGAGGCAAGTCACATAAGGACCATGTACCATTCTTCATTATAGCATCATATTCAGATTGCATAGCAGCCATCCAATTTTCTGAATTCTGTGCTTCATCAAAAGAAACAGGCTCATTCTCATCACAAAGACTAGATGCAGCCATAGCATAGCAATCTGATGCAAAGGAGGCACTATGAGAGCCTAAACGAGTACGATATGACAAAGGTGCATCTAATTTGTTGTCACGCAAAGTCTGCACCAGCCATTTTGGCATAGTTTTTGCCTGCTCAATATCAGCTCTCTCATCAGCAAGTGCATCATGTAAATCTGCATCAGAAATGGAATGATCTGCATCATCATCTGAAACCTGCAAAGGCTGAGAAGTTGCCTCATTAGGACCAGCACTAGCCTGTCCACCTGTAAAAAGAGGCATCAAAGTATCATACATGTCTTTGGAGCTAACAGATGTCTCCTTAGTACATGAAAGCAATGGCTGAATAGCATCTTCCACAAAGACAACATCACGGCTAACCAGAATGCGTTTAGTCTGTGGATGATACAGACGATAGCCTTTACTTTCAGAACTGTACCCAACAAAAATACATTTTACTTCCTTATCATCCAATTTTCTGCGATGTTGTTCAGGCACTAATGCATATGCCAAACAACCAAAAACACGCAGATGAGCAACAGATGGCTTGCGGTCATGCCAAGCCTCATATGGAGTGATAGACTGCAACGCTTTAGTGGGACACCTATTCAGTACATATGCTGCACACATGACAGCCTCAAGCCAGAAACTATGTGGTAAAGCCTGACTTTTGACCATGCACCTCGCCATCTCCATGAGTGACCTGTTCTTTAGTTCAGCAACTCCATTCTGTTGAGGTGTATACGGTACTGTACACTGGTGTTTTATCCCACGTTCAGCCAGAAATGCATTAAAATTTGAAGACATATATTCCCCCCCTCGATCAGAACGGAGGGTGCCCATTTTACATGCTGACAGATTTTCAACCAAAACCAAAAACTGTTTGAAGCACATGAACACTTCGGACTTTGCTTTGAGTGGATATACCCATGCATGCCTGGAAAAATCATCAATGAAAGTCACGAAGTAAAGGTAATTTCCAAAAGAGGGTGTGTGCATAGGACCACAGACATCACTATGTACAAGCTGCAATTTCTGCGTAGCCCGAACTGAACCATCTTTTGGAAAGGAAGAACGCTGCATTTTGCCCAAAATACAGCCTTCACAAACATGTTTTCCAGGTGCCTCAAGTTTGGGCAAAGAGGACACCATTTCAGATTTCTGCAGGCGTAACAAACTAGCAAAATTCAGATGACCAAAGCGTGCATGCCAAAGCTTTGCATCTGACATAGCCTGAGAATCATGAACTGCACATGCCGAATCATTCACAGATCTTTCATAGTCTATGAGCTTATACAGCCCACAACATAAGATGCCAGAAGCAATAATCACATCACCATTTGAGAGATCATGGACTATACACCTGTCATCAACGAATTTCACAACCAAGCCAATCTTGGCTAATGCAGAAACTGATAACAGGTTCTTTTTTATCCCTGGCACAAATAAAGCATCTGACAAAGTGAAAGAACTACCATCAGTAGTAGTAAGAATGATCTTACCAACTCCCATAACAGGATAAGAGGAGTTATTGGCGCATGTGACAGTATTCCCTGTAGGGGCAGGCTCGAGTGAAGAGAAGAAACTGTGCTGCGAGGTAATATGTTTGGTCGCCCCAGTGTCAAAGTACCAAACATCTGAGTCTACTGCAGACATGCAGTGATCATGAGAAGATGGGTCAAAACTGCAGACAGTAGTAAACGCCCATTCTTCTTCCTGCACAAGATTTGCAGAATCTGTTTTTGGTGTAGAGGCCTCTCCAACAACCATTCCAGCCTCTTTCTTCTTTGCCTCTTTAGCAGCCAGTTTTGGACAGTTCTTTATAATATGATCATTTCCTTTACAGTACTTGCAGAACAATTTCTGCTTTTCTGATTTCTTTTCATCTTTATCCTGGTTCTTCGATTGTGCAGCATTTGCAGATTTTTGCTTACTAGTAGAAGAGCTCCATTTTCCTTTGCCCTTTTGACTAGCCAGGAAAGCTTGATCTGCAACACGCATAATGGACCTATTCTGCCTGGACTGATCTTCCTGCAACAGAACAGAGACTAATTCCTCAAATGACAAGGCATTCGGATTGCCTTTCATCATCAACCGAAGAGTAGAGGCAAAACTCTGATATGAATCAGGAAGACCATTCAGAACGGTCTGCACAAGTGAGCTATCTGGTATAACCTCATCAACAGAAATCAATTGTTCCTTCAGGTCTTTGATCTTTGTAAGAAAACTGTCCATAGAATCACCTTCATTCATGTGCTCACTCTACAACTGTTTTCGGAGGTAGCAACACGAGCCTCATTCCTAGCCTGGTACAAAGTGGTAAGTGTATCCCAAGCATCCTTTGTTGTTCTGCAAGAGCGAATGTGAGGAATAATGGCACGTTTGACAGACAAGGCTATCAATGCATGTGCCTGGGCATCTCTGCCATCCCAACGAATCTGCTCTGCAGTAGGTGCAACAGAAACAGCAGCACGAATAGGAATCTGCGGAATATCATCTTCGACACCATCTTCATCAGCTCCAGTACCTCCAGCACCTGTATTTATAGTACCTGTAGTCGTAGGTGTAACAGGACGTCTTTCAACACCCTACACAATGTTCCACAGTCCTTTTGCAACCAGTACATGTCGCATCATATAAGCCCATAATGGGTAGTTGGTACCATCCAACTTATCCTCAACAGCCAACATATGGAATACATCACTGCTTTCAGCCATGGCCAGTGACTAAAATACCTTGATGCAGAAAATTGACTGTATCTCAAAAAGTTGAACGGAACTGCCCAGACGAGTTCTGCTAGACGTGTAGCAGACTTCAAGACGCTTAAACTGGCGAACAGAAACTGGTATATACCTTTGGCACAAAAGGACGAAATAGCCTGCACAAGCGCCGTGATAGTGCGTCGGAGGCTGAAACGAGCTCAAATCGCAATTTCGGCACCACATAGCGAAGCTGTTTTGATCTCGGAAACACCCTGAGTATGCTCACCAAATTTTGTGCGAATCTGAGACTGCAAATGGAGGAGTGTCGATGGCGCCCTAGAAGAAGCGACGACCTGCTCTGATACCAATTGTTGGAGATAGACGTCTGCGGAAGCACGTGAACAACACAAGGAAGAAGAAGAAGCTTGGAGCACAAACACACAATACTGAATGTATTACTAGAGAATGTACAAAGATAAGTAGCCCATTAGGGCAATAGGCGTATATACAAGTCGGGGGAAAAAAACCTCCTAAAGAGGGAAAAAAGTGCCCCGGCGGTCCTAGAGTGTTCACACACATCACTACCTAAATATATCAACAGATACAAACTAACTTATATATTTTTTCTCAATCTCGTGATTTTGAAAAACTTCTATAACTAAAGTGAACTATTTTTACAAATATAATACACTTGTGAATTTGTCCCTTCACATAGGCATGTGGTTTTCTTTTAAAGCTTTGTCCTTCAAATATATGTTCAATTAGTGATTGTTTCTCCAACAGCTCCCCCTCAATCACTAATTGCCATTCTCTGTTTCTTCATATCATCTTCTTTTCTTTTACTCCTGCCATGCTTTTGAATCTGCTGGTTTTCACACCATCCAAGCTCTTTGTCATTATGTCTGCTATCTGATCTTTTGTAGAAATGTACTCCACTTCAATTTCTTTCTCCATTACCTTTTCTCTCAGGAAATGATAATGTATCTCTATATGTTTTGTTCTTGCATGAAATACTGGATTTGCTGCAAGATAAAGTGAACTCATATTATCTCCATGTATTGTAGGTATACCTTGATCAATGCCCAAGCTTTTGAATAATGTCTGCATCCATATAACCTCCTTAGCTGCTTCCACAAGTCCTTTGTTGTTGAAGAAACACTCACGAATTTGACAAACAGACATAAAAAGAAAAAAAAAAGAAGGAAGCAGAATCAGAGAAAATCAAAAGCCTTAGTGGAAGGACAAATCCACGACCGTTATGTACAGTACAGAATCTTTCAGGATCAGAATACGTTATGCCAAATCAAACTGTACATAGAGAGAACGTGCAAAGGAATAATAGAAGGGAAGTGCGAACAAGAACGTGCTTAAGAAGATCGTGCAGTATAAATAAGAGCACATATAGAAGAGAAGAAGAGTGAGAGGAGAATAGAGATAGAGAGAGAGATATAGCAGATGCGCAGAGACGCAGAGATACAGATATACAGAGAGAGAGGTAGAAGACGCCATAGATCGCGTATGTAGAAGAAGACGCCAGAGATCGTGTATGTATAGATGAATAACAGAAGCCTGAGATATCGGGTATTCATCTGAGAGAAAGATGGTAATAAGAAACTACTCAGTATAGGAGAGTTTCTGTAGCTTGAGCAAGAAGAGGCCAAGCTCATGTACACATCTTCTCTAATAGAAAACACATGTTCATGTGGATGTTTGTGCGTATTGTTTTGTATGCGGAAGAAACAGAGTATGTTTTAAAGTTAGTTAACAGTTAACGTTTTCTCAGTAACCGCATTTTCGGTCAGTTGCAGTTCTTACTGTAAAAGTATTTTTCCGATAGAAGAACGAAGTAGATCTCATAGAGTAATGCGAAGTTTTGTGTGAGAGATAGCTCATTCTATAGCTAGACATCTCTACTTTTAGTTGATTGAGGTTTCCGGTGAAAAAGATATCTATACACAGTACAAAGTGTGACCGGAAAGAGGCTGTCTGAACTAGTGGAGTTTTTCCTTAAACTTCAGAAAGTGTTCAGTAAGTTAAGGAAGCTTTTGCGTCACTTCCTTACTTCATGTATGTTTACTTGAAGTAATTATAAATAGCTTTGAAGTTCATTCTGGTACAATTCCGATACGATTACGGTGTCAGTCCAGTGACAGTCCGGTGAAGTTTCGGTGAAATTTTTCCAGTGAATTTAGAGTGCAGTCTTATATGTTGAGTGCTAGACTTTGCTAAGCTATTGATTGATTACAGAGGTGTTCTAAATCACTCTAGCTTAGCTCTTCTTGGGCGTGGCGGTTTCCGCAAGGCTCAGCCTTCATCACGTCGTCAAGGAGTGGTATCAGAGTAAAGGAAGTATACCACATTTCCGCAACAGTGGTATCAGAGCCAGAGCTAGGCGTATCTAATCAGAGCCAGAGCTAGGCGTATCTAATCAGAGCCAGAGCTAGGCGTATCTAATCAGAGCCAGAGCCAGGCGTATCTAATCAGAGCCAGAGCTAGGCATATCTAATCAGAGCCCAGAGTATTCACCATTATTGGAAACAAGAACCGGTTAACCACAACGAGTGGAACCAGAACGAGAAAGATTCTGAAGAGCAGAAAGATTCTCAAAAGCTCACCGGAAGTAACAGAAACAAGAAGATCATGGCAGACCACGTTACTATTGATAAGTTGGACAGAGATAATTATCCCGCATGGGTAATGCGCATGGAAGCCTTACTTATGAGTAAGGACTTAATGATGTACGTGACCGGAGAAGAAAAGAAGCCGACTTTCGAAGATGATAGTCAACCGGAAAAAGAAGAATTAGAAGCTTTGAAGCTGTGGCAGAAGAAAGATGCAACGGAGAGAGCCTACATCTATAATACCATAACAGACCATCTACTATCGCATATTAGAGGTCTGGAGAAAGCAGAGGACATATGGAGTGCATTGGAAGATCATTTCCAAAATACTACAAAAGCCACGAAGGCTAGTTTATGGTCCGAGTTTACGACATTCAGAAAGAAGTCGAGTCAAAGCATAAGTGACTATGTCACTAAAATGAAGGATCTAGCAGATAGTCTTGGATCCATAAATGAAGAAGTCGAAGATCATAGATTGATAGCGCAAGTGCTCACAGGTTTGAGAGGAGATGAAAGGTGGAAACCTTTTGTACTATCAACTGAACTTTCTTTAAATCATTTTGTGCCATATTTAAATCAGTTGCTTGGTTTGATGCTCACATATGAGCAAGACCTGAAAGGAGATGCAGATAAAGGACAAAGCTCTACAATGTACATGAAGAACAAAAAGAAAGACAAAGGTAAGACAAAAGACGAAGAAGAGTCGAGTTCTCAGGCCTATTACGCAAGAGGTAAAGGCACTGGCAGAGGAAGAGCAAGAGGCTTTGGAAGAGGAAGAAGTAGCCAGAATACCAACAAGAAAGCTTGCTGGATTTGTGGACTAAGTAATCATCTGGCTCATGACTGTTGGCACAATCAACAAGGATCAAATCAAAATCAAAACAGTAATAGCAGAGGCAGAAGCGGAAGATATCAAAGAGGAAGACAAAATCAAAGAGGAGGCTATGGTAGAGGTGGAGTGAGAAGTTGGGGACAAAATCAATCCTACAACACCACCTACAACAACTACGCAAATGACACGCAGAATGAAAGTCATACATCGTTGATGATGAACTCTATCAGCACATCAGAAAATGAAGATCTAAAGGTATTCTACATTGACTCTGGATGTTCTAATCACTTGTCAGGAAATATAGAACTAATGTTAGAACTAGAAAAAGGTAGTTCTAGTCACACTG
Source organism: Ceratopteris richardii (assembly GCA_020310875.1). Taxonomy (NCBI): domain Eukaryota; kingdom Viridiplantae; phylum Streptophyta; class Polypodiopsida; order Polypodiales; family Pteridaceae; genus Ceratopteris; species Ceratopteris richardii. The sequence continues at coordinate 126,407,636 of CM035425.1, read as the reverse complement.
TTCAAACAGGTGACAATACGAGACATAGCGTACACTCAATTGGAAAAGTGAAATGCAAGAGTGGAGCAGATTTGCTAACCAATGTCTTGTATGTTCCAACAATACCGAAAAATTTGATTAGCGTGGGACAGATAGTTGAGAAAGGTCTCCAAGTTAGATTTACAAATAAAGGTGTATTTGTAGAAGATCCCGAGAACGGATATAACCAGATCGTTTCTGGTAAGAAAGAAGGCAGACTCTTTACTTTAAGAGTGCAAGGGAACATTGGCCAAGCGTTGCTCACACATGGAGAAAAGGTAATTACAGAATTTGATTTATGGCATAAGAGATTGGGTCATTTTAATGAAAAAGGAATTAAAACTATGATAACGAATCAGTCAGTATTGGGATTACCAAATATACAGAATCAACATATGATTCACAAGTGTGAAGCATGCCAGTTGGGAAAAGCCCACAGGTTACCTTTCCAGAAGAAAGGATTCAAACATGATGAAGTACTCGAGCTTATTCATACAGATGTATGGGGGCCAACGAAAGAAGGATCAATCAGCGGATCAAGGTACTATGTTTTATTCATTGATGATGCAACAAGGTGGATAACTCTTTATGTTTTGAAAGAAAAATCAGAAGTATTTGGAGCCTTCAGGCATTTTCATGCATATGCTGAAAGACTTACCGGACGAAAACTTAAAAGACTGAGGTCTGATGGAGGGGGAGAATACTTCTCCCGAGAATTCAATGACTATCTTTGGAATGCAGGTATTAAAAGAGAAATAACCTGCAGATATACACCACAACAAAATGGAGTAGCAGAAAGAAGGAACCGAGTTCTAGTCGAGTTCGCACGAGCTATGCTAAACGAAAAAGATTGTCCAAATTATCTTTGGGCTGAAGCTGTAAACACAGCCACATACTTGGTAAACAGATTACCATGTACAGCATTGAAAGGAATGACCCCTTATGAAGCATGGTGGGGAAAGAAGCCAACACTTGATCACTGCAAAGTGTTTGGATCAGTAGCGTATGCTTATGTACCGTCTCAACTCAGACATAAGCTTGAACCGAAAGCAGAGAAATATGTGTTCGTTGGATATGATGAAAAGCAGATGGGTTACAGGTTATGGAATCCTCTAACCAAACAATTTATTGTGTCCAGAGATGTTACATTTGATGAACAAAAAAGTTGGTATGCAGATCAAAGTCATACGACTGAAGAATTCGAAGAAGAAATAAAAAGAAGAGATAAAGCGAAATCAATTGTGCAGGTGAACAGAGATGAAAATCATATGCAGGCAAGTACGTCCAGGAACGGATCAGGTATGAGAAATGAAGATAATGAAGAAGTGCATTCAGATACATATGAAGAGTTTGAACCAAGAAGGTCAAACAGGAATAGAAGACAACCAGAAAGGTACTCGTATGATACGTCATACATAACTCAGAAAGACTATGCATATATGGTCAAAGATGATGAAGAACCACAGAGCTATGATGAAGCTAAAGACAAAAAGCAATGGAAAGAAGCAATGAAAGAAGAAATTAGCGCACTGGAGGAGAACAAGACATGGGAACTTGTTCCGAAACCAAATGGTAAGAAAGTAATCGGAAATAAATGGGTTTTCAAAATAAAGAAGTTTGCAGATGGAAGGATAGCCAGATACAAAGCAAGGCTGGTGGTCAAAGGCTATGCCCAGACGCATGGCATAGATTATGACGAGACGTTTAGTCCGGTGGCAAGGATGTCAACCATAAGGACAGTGATTGCTGTAGCAGCATCGAAAGGATGGAAGCTAAGTCAGCTAGATATAAAGAATGCATTTCTGAATGGATACATTTCTAATGAAGTGTACATGGAACAACCTGAAGGGTTTGAAAGTTCCGGATACCCGAATTTTGTCTGTAAGTTAAGAAAAGCACTTTATGGACTGAAGCAAGCTCCAAGAGCTTGGAATTACAGACTTGTGAAATATCTAAACGAACTTGGATACCAAAGTTCGAAGGCAGACGCAAGTCTACTCATAAAGAGAACAGAAGAAGGTATGATCTACATTTGTATTTATGTAGACGACTTAATAATCACAGGAACATCAGATGAAGGAATTACAGAAGTAAAGAAACTACTCGAAAGAGAGTTCAAGATTAGTGACCTAGGAAAGTTGTCTTACTTTCTAGGAATGGAAATCACATACACAGATCATGGTGTATATGTGTCACAAGAAAGGTATCTCCTAAACTTACTAAAGAAGTTTAATATGGAGAACTATAGAGAAGCTTCAACACCGCTTGAAGTAAATCATAAACTCAGCAAATACAGTGGTGCAGAGTTTAAAGATATGAAGAAATATCAGTCATTAGTAGGAAGTTTAATTTATGCTACGCTAACAAGACCGGATCTTAGTTATGCAGTGGGAGTTCTCTCACAGTTTATGCATTGCCCGACAGATCAACATTGGGTTGCAGGACAGAGAGTTCTTAGATATATTAAAAGAACTGTAAAAGAAGGATTATATTATCCTTTTACGTCCGACATAAAGCTCAGAGCATACAGTGACTCAGACTGGGCTGGAAGTCAAGATGACAGAAGATCAACACACGGGTATATGATATACCTAGGAGATAAGGTGGTAAGCTGGTGTTCGAAGAAGCAACACACAATGGCTTTATCGTCAACAGAAGCAGAGTATAAAGAACTTGTAGAAGCAGCTAAAGAAATAATATGGATGCAGAACTTGTTCAAAAGCATGGGTATTGATCAAGGTATACCTATCATACATGGAGATAATATGAGCTCTCTATATCTTGCAGCAAACCCAGTATTTCATGCAAGAACAAAGCACATAGAAATTCAATATCATTTCTTGAGGGAAAAGGTAATGGAGAAGGAGTTAGAAATTGTATACACTCCGACAAAGGATCAGATTGCAGATATGCTAACAAAGAGTTTGGATGGAACGAAGACAAACAGATTCAAAGAAATGGCAGGTATAAAAGAAAGAAAGATATATGAAAGACCGGAAGATGTCAAATTAGTGATTGAGGGGGAGCTGTTGAAGAAACACTCACGAATTTGACAAACAAACATAAAAAAAAAAAAAAGAAGGAAGCAGAATCAGAGAAAATCAAAAGCCTTAGTGGAAGGACAAATCCACGACTTTTATGTACAGTACAGAATCTTTCAGGATCAGAATACGTTACGCCAAATCAAACTGTACATAGAGAGAACGTGCAAAGGAATAATAGAAGGGAAGTGCGAACAAGAACGTGCTTAAGAAGAGCGTGCAGTATAAATAAGAGCACATATAGAAGAGAAGAAGAGTGAGAGGAGAATAGAGATAGAGAGAGAGATATAGCAGATGCGCAGAGACGCAGAGATACAGATATATAGAGAGAGAGGTAGAAGACGCCATAGATCGCGTATGTAGAAGAAGACGCCAGAGATCGCGTATGTATAGATGAATAACAGAAGCCTGAGATATCGGGTATTCATCTGAGAGAAAGATGGTAATAAGAAACTACTCAGTATAGGAGAGTTTCTGTAGCTTGAGCAAGAAGAGGCCAAGCTCACGTACACATCTTCTCTAATAGAAAACACATGTTCATGTGGATGTTTGTGCATACTGTTTTGTATGCGGAAGAAACAGAGTATGTTTTAAAGTTAGTTAACAGTTAACGTTTTCTCAGTAACCGCATTTTCGGTCAGTTGCAGTTCTTACTGCAGTTCTTACGTTTTCTCAGTTCTTACCGCATTTTCGGTCAGTTGCAGTTCTTACTGTTCTTTCCGGTAGAAGAACAAAGTAGATCTCATAGAGTAATGCGAAGTTTTGTGTGAGAGATAGCTCATTCTGTAGCTAGACATCTCTACTTTTAGTTGATTGAGGTTTCCGGTGAAAAAGATATCTATACACAGTACAAAGTGTGACCGAAAAGAGGCTGTCTGAACTAGTGGAGTTTTTCCTTAAACTTCAGAAAGTGTTCAGTAAGTTAAGGAAGCTTTTGCGTCACTTCCTTACTTCATGTATGTTTACTTGAAGTAATTATAAATAGATTTGAAGTTCATTCCGGTACGATTACGGTGTCAATCCAGTGACAATCCGGTGAAGTTTCGGTGAAATTTTTCCAGTGAATTTAGAGCGCAGTCTTATATGTTGAGCGCTAGACTTTGCTAAGCTATTGATTGATTATAGAGGTGTTCTAAATCACTCTAGCTTAGCTCTTCTTGGGCGTGGCAGTTTCCGCAAGGCTCAGCCTTCGTCGCGTCGTCAAGGAGTGGTATCAGAGTAAAGGAAGTATACCACATTTCCGCAACATTTGTACTCAGCTTCAGATGATGATAATGCTACTGTATGTTGTTTCTTTGAACACCAACTTACAAGCTTATCACCAATATATATCATGTAACCATGAGTTGATCTTCTATCATCTTGATTACCTGCCCAGTCTGAGTCACTATAGGCTCTCAACTTCAAACCTGATATAAAAGGATAATATAATCCTTCCTTTATAGTTCCTTTGATATATCTGAGAACTCTTTGACCTGCAATCCAATGTGGGTCCTTTGGACAATGCATGAATTGTGATAAAACTCCCACTGCATAACTAAGATCAGGTCTTGTTAGTGTAGCATAAATCAAACTACCCACAAGAGATTGATACTTCCTCATATCTTTGTATTCTGCACCATCATATTTACTGAGCTTGTGATTAACTTCAAGTGGATTTGAAGCTTCTCTGCAATTTTCCATATCAAACTTCTTCAATAGATTCAGAAGATACCTTTCTTGTGAAACATATATGCCATGATCTGTATAAGTGACTTCCATTCCAAGAAAGTATGACAACTTTCCTAGGTCACTGATCTTGAACTCTTTCTCAAGTAATCTCTTTACCTCCTTGATTCCTCCATCTGAAGTACCTGTGATTATAATGTCATCTACATAAATACAAATGTAGATTGTAGCTTCCTCTGCTCTTTTGATGAGTAGACTTGGATCTGCTTTTGAACTTTGATATCCAAGATCATTAAGATACTTCACCAATCTATAGTTCCATGCTCTTGGAGCTTGTTTCAATCCATAGAGTGCTCTTCTCAACCTGCAAAAAAATTTTGGATACCTAGAATCTATAAAACCTTGAGGTTGTTCCATGTATACCTCATCTAATATGTATCCATTCAAGAATGCATTCTTTATATCCAATTGACTTAGAGTCCATCCTTTTGAAGCTGCAATAGCAATGATTGTCCTTATAGTTGACATCTTAGCTACAGGACTGAATGTCTCATCATAATCTATGCCATAAATTTGGGCATAGCCTTTCAACACCAGTCTAGCTTTGTATCTGTCTATACTTCCATCTGCAAGCTTCTTCACTTTATAAACCCATTTATTTCCAATTACTTTCTTACCATTTGGTTTAGGAACAAGTTCCCATGTCTTGTTCTCCTCTAGTGCATTAAACTCTTCCTTCATTGCTTCTGCCCATTGTTTCTTACCTTTAGCTTCATCATAGTTCTGAGGTTCTTCATCATCTTTACCATATATGCATAGTTCTTCTGAGTTATGTAAGAAGTATCATAAGAATACCTTTCTGGTTGCCTTCTAGTCCTACTTGACCTTCTTGGTTCACATTCTTCATAAGTTTTTGGATACACCTCTTCATCAAATATAGGAGCTTCTTCATTCCTTCTTGTTAATCCACTTTTGGATGTACTTGCTTGCATATAGTCTTCATCTCTATTTACCTGCACAATTGATTTTCCTTTCTCACATCTTCTTACCTCTTCTTCAAATTCTTCAGCTGTATGACTTTGATCTGCATACCAACTTTTTTGTTCATCAAATGTAACATCTCTAGAAACAAGAAATTGTTTAGTTAAAGGATTCCACAACCTGTAACCCATCTGCTTTTCATCATAACCAATGAACACATATTTTTCTGCCTTTGGTTCAAGTTTATGTCTAAGTTGTGATGGCACATAAGCATATGCAATTGATCCAAACACTCTACAATGATCTAGTGTTGGTTTCTTACCCCACCAAGCTTCATATGGAGTCATTCCATTTAGAGCTGCACATGGTAATCTATTCACAAGATATGTAGCTGTATTTACAACCTCAGCCCAAAGATAATTTGGACAATTCTTCTCCTTCAACATAGCTCTAACAAACTCAACCAAAGTCCTGTTCCTTCTTTCTGCTACACCATTTTGTTGTGGTGAATACCTGCAAGTTATTTCGCTCTTAATACTTGCATTCCAAAGATAATCATTGAAATCTTGGGAGAAGTATTCTCCCCCTCCATCAGACCTCAGTCTTTTAAGCTTTTGACATGTGACTCTCTCTGCATATGCATGAAAATGCTTGAAAGCTCCAAACACTTCTGATCTTTCCTTCAAAACATATAATGTTATCCATCTTGTAGCATCATCAATGAAAAGAACATAATACCTTGAGCCACTGATAGATCCTTCTTTTGTTGGTCCCCATACATCTGTATGAATGAGCTCTAGTAATCCATCATGTTTGAATACCTTCTTTTGAAATAGTAACCTGTGTGCTTTTCCCATTTGACATGCTTCACATTTATAAACCATATGTTGACTCTGCACATTTGGTAGTCCTAGTAGAGATTGATTAGCAATCATAGCTTTAATTCCTCTTTCATTGAATTGACCTAATCTCTTATGCCAAAGATCAAGTTCTGTAATCACTCCTTCACCATGTGTGAGCAAAGCTTGACCAATGTTCCCTTGAACTCTTAAAGTAAAGATTCTACCTTCTTTCTTACCACAGACAATCTGATTATATCCATTCTCTGGATCTTCAACAAATACTCCTTCATTTGTAAACCTGACTTGAAAACCTTTTTCAACTATCTGTCCTACACTAATCTAGTTTTTAGGTATTGTGGGAACATACAAAACATTGGTTAGCAAATCTGCTCCACTCTTGCATTTCACTTTTCCAATTGAATGTACACTATGTCTTGTATTGTAACCTATTTGAACTGTATGACTAGAGATACATTTTTCCAAGTCTGACATCAATTCTATGTTTCCTGAAAAATGATTAGAACATACAGAGTCAATGTAAAATACCTTTAGATCTTCTTTGTCTGATGTGCTAATTGAGTTCATCATCAATGATGTATGACCTTAATTCTGTGTGTCATTTGCATAGTTGTAGTAGGTGGTGTTGTAGGATTGATTCTGTCCCCAACTTCTTCCTCCACGTCTACCATAGCCTCCTCTTTGACTTTGTCTACCTCTTTGAAAATTACTTTGATATCTTCCACCTCAACCTTTGCTATTGTTGTTTTGATTCTGGTTTGATCCTTGTTGGTTGTGCCAATAGTCATGAGCCAAATGATTACTCAATCCACAGATCCAGCAAGCCTTCTTATTGTTATTTTGATTACCTCTTCCTCTTCCAAAACCTCTTGGTCTTCCTCTTCCAGTGCCTTTACCTCTTGCATAATAAACTTGAGAACTTGACTCTTCTTCATCCTTTGCTTTACCTTTATCTGCTTTCTTCTTGTTCTTCATGTACATTGCAGAACTTTTTCCTTTATCTCCATCTCCCTTCAAGTCTTGCTCAAATGTGAGCATCAAACCAAGCAATTGGTTCAAATCTGGAACATAATGATTTAATGAAAGTTCTGTTGATAAGACAAAAGGTTTTCACCTTTCATCTCCTCTCAAACCTGTAAGTAATTGAGCAATCAACTTGTGATCCTTCAATATCTTCATCTATGGATCCAAGACTATCTACTAGATCCTTCATCTTAGTGACATAATCACTAATACTTTGACTTGGCTTCTTCTTGAATGTTGTAAACTCTGACCATAGACTTTCTTTTCGTGCTTTAGTAGTGCTTTGGAAATGATACTCCAATGCATTCCATATATCCTCAGATGATTCCAATCCTCTGATGTGTGGTAGCAAATGATCAGAGATTGTATTGTAAATGTAGGCTTTTGCACTTGCATCCTTCTTTTGCCAATGCTTTAGAGCATCTAGTTCTTCTTTCTTTGGTCGGCTTTCATCTTCAAATACTGGCTTCTCTTCTTCACCTGTAACATATATCATGAGATCCTTACTCATAAGTAAGGCTTCCATTCTCATTACCCATGCAGGGTAATTATCTCTGTCCAGTTTGTCAATGGAGATATGATCTGCCATACTCCTTTCCTTCTGCTACAACCCGTGAGCTTAAAGGATAAATGATAATACCTTTTGGAGTTCTTTGTGTATGAGGATACTTTTGAAGTAACATTTTGATTCCTTGTGTCTTCAAATGCTTCACCTTTCAACCTTTAATGGAAAAACTTTTCAAAAGTTCTCGTACCTTTCCCGCCTTCTACTCTTTAGGACCTTTCTACTCTGATACCACTTGTTGATGTATGAAACACCACAAGAAATGAATTAATGTGACACTAGAACACCTCTATGGTCACCATTAACTCATTGCCACTCCAAACTTTGAGAAATGATAGTCTAAACTGAGAACTTTGCTTCTATAGAAATTCCTAGTCACTGAAATGACATATCTTCAGTATTTTGTTAATTTCTCTTAGCACAAAAACTATTTCTCCAAGATCTTTTGGTGGATGAAAGTAGAAGAGAAGAGTTTTCCAACAAGCTATCATATGCAAGAAACGGATCTCTAGAACTCAAGTTATAAACAATAGGTGATTTCATGCACACTTAGAATATGACTTATCAACTGGAATTTCATGCCAGGCATCGAGTTGCTCCAACAGTCATGATTTGCAAACACTTCAGCACTGAATGAAATAGATAAATGAAAATATGACTTATCAGCAGAGATTCGATGCCAGGCATGGACTTGCTTGGAAAACTTGATCTTTTGAACTCATTACACAGTAGCTAATCATGGAGATGATGAAGAGAGTCTCATACACAGAACTTTAACTATTTCTTCTCATAGCTATGAAAAACTCAGAAGTTTTACAGATGCTTTCTCACTCAGAGAAGCCCGACTATACTCAGTCATACAAAATGAACTCCTTCTCACATTCTATCACTCTCTTCCACTTCTTCTCTCTTTTTCGCGTTAGTTGATACATACTAACTTATATATTTTTTCTCAATCTCGTGATTTTAAAAAACTTCTAGAACTAAAGTGAACTTAACTTTACAAATATAATACACTTGTGAATTTGTCCCTTCACATAGGCATGTGGTTTTCTTCTAAAGCTTTGTCCTTCAAATATATGTCCAATTAGTGATTGTTTCTCCAACAAGAACATACTAGAAATAGTACATACAAATGTTTGGGGTCCTGCAAAGACCACATCTATGGGTAGTTGCAGGTTTTATGCTACTTTCATTGATGGCCATACACGAAAAGTATGGGTATATTTCATGAAAGAGAAGAGTGAGGTGTTCGCTCACTTATAGATTTTTAAAGCTATGGTGGAAAAGAAGACACGGAAGTATATTCAGGCATTAAGATCTAATGGAGGAGGTGAATACATGTCCAATGAGTTCAACAATTTTCTAAAAAATCATGGAATTCGGCATCAATCTTCATGCAGGTACACACCACAACAGAGTGGCGTTGCTGAACACAAAAACAGACATATTGCAGAAATAGCAAGAGCCTTGACAACTGAGAAGAATATACCTCATTGTTATTGGGCAGAAGTTGTGCATACTCCTATATACATCATGAACAGAACTCCGACTGCTACTATACATCAAGTTACACCTGAAGAGAAGTTCACAGGTAAAAAGCCAAATTTATCACATCTGAAAGTTTTTGGCTATAGTGCATATGTACATGTTCCAGATGAGTTGAGGATGAAGCTTGATCCAAAAGTAGAAAAATATGTCTTCATTGGATACTCCCTTGAGCAAAAGGGATATAAATGTTATAACCCACTCACATGATAGGTGAAAGTGAGCAGAGATATGACATTTGATGAAATGTCAAGCGTCTATGCAAATGCCAAAGAAGGACTGAATCTTGAACCAAATGACAAAGAAAATGCTGAAAAATCAAGTGAATAATCTCAAGCTTTGAGTGGAAGATTGCGAGGAAATTTCGATTCTATATATGAGACTGTGATGTATGAGGAGACGAGTGCATTGTGGCAGAGACTACATGATATGTATGTGAATCCATTGACTCATGTGAGACATAGATCATGGCGAGGACTTCGATGTTTTCACTGTGGTTGTGAGGGCCATACTCAACGACGTTGCTTCAAGTGATGCAAAGTCGACAACAGAGATATGTGATGCAAGTCAGGTAGTTGTTTCACGAGAGTCTATGGCAGTTGATTATGCTAGTGATGGTGATATTGCTTTCTCCTATGATTCATCTCATGATTCATCTTGTTCATTAGATAGCACACATATGGCTTGGTTGCTTGATGCATTAGCCAGTTTTCATGTTACTCCACAACGTGAGTGGTTTTGTTGATTCTTAGGTGAAAGTTGTGGATGTTGCACATGCTTGATGATATGACATATAAACATTAAGGATGCAAGAGATGTATGCCTTATGCTACCTAGTGGAGCATCACTTATACTCAGGCGTGTACGTTATGTGCCTTCATTCTCTATTAGATTGATTTCAGTTAGCCAATTTCAAGAGACCAGATGTTATGCATTCCTCAATGAGCATTATTTTCAATTGTAGTTGGGAAAATTTATGCTTGTTAGAGGTGCTAGGATTATGCACATGTATCCACTGCACGTACTCCATGTGAGAGACAATCTCATCTTAGTGGGAGTTGAGCTTTATGTGCGAAGTGAGACTCGTCATGTCTCATTTTGTCTACATACACATAGGTCTATTGACATTCATGATGCACATGTATGGAACGATTCAGGTGCTTGGATGGATGCACATGTAGAGCATGTTCTAAATGCTTATATAGAGCACGATTTTGTTGATAATGTGGATGCTCATGTGGAGCACACTTTGGATGATCATTTGGATGCTTTAGAACATGATGTGGATGCTCATGTAGATCATTGGGATGATACTCACTTAGAGTTAGATCATCATATGGATCTTGGTATTGATGTTGTGTAGTTAGCTCATTTGGAGCATGATGATACACTTGATGTGGTAGAATAGGATAGCTTTATGATACACCGTGTATAATAGAGCATATTAGCTCTCAAGTTGCACAACCAAATGCATCCTTGGTTGATAGGATGGCTGAATTGGATGTTGAGGATTCGTTAGTTATGCAATGATTCTTGGATTTGCTCGTGCTAGATGTTGACACAAATATGTTAGGACATGTTGGTCTTGATGATGGTGCTTTGCATGCCTTGGATATAGGCATAGCTAAAACGCTTAGGTTAGCCAAGATAGCATAGGTTTCATCAACATTCGGGAGTCTGATGTACGAGATGGGACATTGTAGTTGCTATTCGAGCATTTGCACTTGGGGTTGTCAATCATTTGATGATTGACATAGGCATAGAGTTTGCAAGAACTTCATGAGTTCTTGCATCGGTCAGATGTCAGCCCGACTCTTGTCAATATGATTCGAGTGTAGTTTGAAGTGTATGGATACACCTTGTTTGAGGTAGTTAGTGTAGGCTGATCGGTATGGCTTGAGATCTGGACTCTTCGGTACATTATTGTATAGCATTGCATCATTCTTTGTATGTTTTTCACTTATGTTCACATTGACGCTTAAGTGGGAGATTGTTGGGGATGTAAGGGTCATGTAACCTTACCCATATATTCATATATATATATATATATATATATATATATATATATATATATATATATATATATATATATATATATATATATATATATATATATATATATGTGTGTGTGTGTGTGTGTGTGTGTGTGTGTGTGTATGTATGTATGTATGTGTGTGTATGCATGTATATCATTTATTGAGCATTGCCTCATAGAGATCATTATGTGGGTTTCGAGGCTCCCATGCATGTGTGCATGCCTCTTCTCTCCTCTCTCTCCCTTCATCTCCTCCTTGCTCCTCTTGTTTAGCACACAAAAGCCCTTGAGTTACTACTCAAGAAAAAAGTTACTTGAAGTCGATTCAAAAGATTACTCTCTCTTAGAGAATCAAATGTACAAGAGAGGAAAAGGTAACTTCTTATGATTATGCATCCGCAAACGTGAATGCTTGCCTAATCTTGAAATGACACACTCAAGTGCTTTAGGATGAAATTTCTCCCCTGAGCAAACAACCAAGCAAATTCTCTTTGTTGAATTACGGTGGGAAACTTTACATATGGATGCAAGAAGTTACATAGAAAGGATGTGAGATCTATCAGAAAACAAAATATCCAAATATCAAATCCTACTAGGACAATGTCAAATGCTAAATCATCTGCAAAATGGGGAATGTGTTGGACCTGTTAGCCTCCTAGAAAAAGGCTCTCATGTTGAATATCTAATAGTGGCAATAGATTACCACAGAGTGGGTTGAATTTAGAGGTACGTGAAGATGTGATGATCAAACAATTGATGAATTTCTCTTTGAAAAAATATTCACTAAGCATAGCCTACCAATTGAAATTATTGGTGATAGGGGTACGCACTATATAAACAAAGTCATTTGATGCCTATTAGATGATTTTCTAATAGTGCATAAAAATCAGCCCCTTATCACCCTCAAGCAAATGGCCAAACGGAAATTATGAGAAAAATTCTTTGCACAATGCTTACCAAACTAGCGAATAAGAAGAGCCTTGATGATAAAAAGCTCGTGGAAGAAGTCCATGACTTCATCAAATCATATGTATGTATAGTTGAAGTGATTAACGATGTTTTGAATTCAAATCTTGCCTCCTAGAATCTCCCCAACTTTTTTCCTTCATGGTCGTTGAGTCTTTTAGGTGGTTAGAACTCGTGACTTGGCTTCACTTGAGCTTGCTAATTCCAAGAATTCTAATAGGCTTTATGCTTATTCCCCAAACTAGAAATGTTAACAAATTAAAAAAATTTGCAAGGATTGTTAAAATATATCATTTTTTGGGACAATACTTCCAACCCATTGCATGATATATGACACAATCAACAATGCCATAACTCTAAATTGGGACTTGAAAACTGGGATTAATAATCTATTCTCATGGACGAACAGAGGGTAAAGCATACCCACCATGTTTCCTCTTGCAAAAATCATACTCTATTTTTTAATTCAATATGATTGACTATAGAAGATTACCTTGTAGCCTATATCATCTTGTTGGATATTTGAAATGTGATTACACATAAGTTGTGGTACATGTCAAACGTGCTTTAGTATGAAGGCCACTCCATTTCATATATGAATTTGGACATATTGAACCAACACAACATCACAGTGATGATTTCGAAGCCGAAATCACACCTAGGTTCCACGATGTGGCATCACATGGAACAAAGCTCAAGAATCAAGGAGGTAATCATGCAAAGGAGATTACTACATAGTGAAATGGCATACAAATCTTTACCTAAGCATCTATTATATAGTTTTCAACGCTAGAACTAATCTCTAAAACTAAGTGGAGCTAATTTTTGCATGTACAACCTCCGCCATCACATGAGAAACTACCATTAGAGTATATTCATATGATGTATCCTAGCTATCTCAAGGCAAGTCTCGATGAACTTGAGTTAACTCAAGTTAACTACAATGGAAGCTTTTAGAAGGCTTGTAGCTCAAGTGTAAGCACCACCTTCTTTATTTGTCAATCCGCAGAGACGTGAGGATTGGTATGAAGACCGTGATCATGTGAAGGCACAAGTGTGTGAGTGAGAAGCACATACACGCATGCACACACACGCACACAAGGAAAGATCAAAGAGAGGAACAATGGAAAGCTTCAATTGCACAAGAACTCTCTTACAAAGCTTCAATCTCCAACTAGCTAACTCTCTAACAAGCCAACCCCAAAGATGCTAACCTCAAAAATGATCTCTTTAGCTCTTTTTGTAGTTTTTGGACTAGTTTTGGCCCTCTCCAGACCTAGTGTCTGACCTAGTTAAAAATTAAGTTCCAGGGCTTATTTGAGGGTTCAAACGGAGTCTAAAAATTATGAAAATTTGTAGGTAGATACTTCTAATGCTCCTCAAGCTTGAGGGCTCCTTGAGTTAAACAAAATAGAGTTTAAAAAAGGTGAAAATGGTATTTACAATGGCTTTAGTGATCAAAATTACTATTTTTATACGGATTCATTTGGAAAATTTGACATGTGCTTCTTGGAGATCCCTATATGCTCCTTCTTCTTGTGTGTCCACTTCTCTGACGCATTCTCACATATTCTGCTTGACCTTGAGTGTCAACACTCCCCCCCCTCTTGAGTCTATCGTCCCTGACATACCCTTGTTGTAGTGGTTGTTCCATGTAGTACCTTGAGAGGTAGTGTCCATCCTGTGTGAACAAGAGCCATCTATCTTCCAATTGTAGCAGGTTCGGTTGTGTGGTTCTTCATTTGTCGCTGGGAGCCTATGCAAGTTGTAGTCCCTTGGTATGTACTTCTTCCTTGGATTCTTGCATGATGATATATTTTTGAGCTTGCAAAAGTTGCGAGTTGCTCAAAAGAGGTTTTCAAGGTTGATTTGGAGCAACTATCGGCGGCGGATTGCTTCCTTGCTATTAGAGTTGTAACCTAATGTCCTCTGGATCTTTCAAATATGGATTTCATAGTTTCCAAGCCACATACTTGTAACCCATAATGAATGATGGGTAAGTGTGTTAGTGCACGGGTTGAAGAAAATATGTTCCTTGTGCACGGCCTTGTAATGTGGCCCTATGCATGCTTACTTGGGAAATGCATGTTAAGAAATATGGTGCAACAAGTTGGGTCATGAGCTAAGTGCTCAAGGGATGTTGATGAAGAGGTTTCCTAATCTATCATTGTTATAGTGTTGAGAAAGTAGGGGATTCTTACCAATGTGAATGGTCAATTGATGTTTATCTCTTTGTGTTGTACTCTCATCATGGTGATTGACGATGGGCTTGTCCGTCATTCTTGATGGATGTCCTTGTTGATGAATTTCTTTGAGTGCACAGTCCTGGTCCTTCTTCTCCCTCTTTTTTTTTTCTTTTTTCTTTCTCCTTCCTTTTTTTCTCCTCTCTCTCTCTCTCTCTCTTTTTTAACAATGTCACAAAATAAGAAAAAGAGGCTAATATCAATAAAAATAATTGACATATATCAATGTGCTCTTGTGCTTGGGACTCTCAAATGTGTCTATGCATGCCCGTGTAATGTTGCCCTATATTAATGCATACTTTGGAAATGCATGACCTGAATAGTGCAAAAGACAGGGTTGTGCAAGAAGCACATGGTTTTCGCATGTCGAGGCTTTCGATGTTATGTGCAGACGTTGATGCAGTCTTTGTTGGAGGGAGCCACTAGATCTCAAAATGATGCAATTAGTTGATGGTTGAATGACAATTGATCATTCCTCCTTATAGACGTCCATTTTAGAGCTGTGTTTAGCTGCATACAGATCACATTTAGACTATTCATCTTTGGATTGTTTCGTGAACTTTGTATCCCTCGTGGTTGGCTCTTCGCTTTTGTGGGGCCTACTGGTGCTTTTGGCTTCCAAATCCATACACATGTTGCTTGTTTTCTTACTTGTGCCGGAGTGGTGAGTTGATCTTCTTTTGATCTTTCTGTTTGGTTTCTACCCTTGCTTCTCCTTGGCTTCATTGTTGAGAGTGAGAGCATAGGCTTTTGTGCATGTAAGAGTTCCTTGGGAATCCACATGCATAATTGCCCTTGTTGAGCTGCAAGTAAGTCCTTAGGCACCAAAATTTGTACATTATTGTGGTCGGCCCTCATCGATCGCTTTGGTACCAAAATTTGGAGTATGCTTTGAAATCGAGGTCTTGGTTGTTCTGCTACTTGTTGCCTTGGATTTCTTTGTTGCTTCTTCGATAATGAGTTCGACTGCATTAGTGTGGTTGATTGCTCTCCCTTCTGTACCAAGATCTGCTTCATGCCCAGAACTACGTTCTTCTTGAATTCTTTTGGTCTATTTGATATAGCGACCATCTTGCATTGTTTTTCTCGCCTCTATGGTTGAAGTACTATGCCTGCATTAGTCTTTGAAAAAGAAGAGAGATCCACTCGCCTTTGAGCATGTTCTTCCATAATTGACTCCTGCATCATAGAGCTATTGCCACCTACAACACCTTCTTCTCTAAGATTAGCCTTAGAAGAACTAAGAGAATTTGTGATACCTGCATTTGTGAGCATGCAATTCTCTAATTCTAATGTAATGCAGTGTTCATGTACCCAAACATGAAGAAGTTGACTTCTTAGGTTTAAGTTGATTGCATGGTCATAGATCCAGTCTTGGCCCAAGACAAGTGGTTTTGTAAGGTCCTCATCTTGACACACTAGCATTTTGACTTTTATTGGAACATCCTGAAGGTAGATGGGAAGCTCCACCTTGCCCAAACAAGGGGTTTCCACACCTCCCAATCCTATGAGATAGGCTTCTATGCGATTGATGTTCAATTATAGATCTTGGCAGTATGAGAATCTAAGTACACTAGTTGCTACACCTGAGTCAATCAAGGCTCTCATAGTCCTTACACTCTTTCCTTCTCCTACCTCTATGGTCACAAAGGGACGTCGATCAATTATTTGAGAAGCAATTACATCTGATGTTTGGCACATGGCCATGTGATATTTTGGGGCATTGGGATTAAGATCTAGACCTTGTAGCCTTGACTTATTTCTCATAGTGCACTCTCTAGCCTCTACCTGTGCTTCCTCTCTAACCCTTAACTCTTCTTCTTTTCGCTTCTTAGCAGTGTTGAGTCTCATTAGCATATCCTCTGTAAGAGGTTCTTGTTACAGCTTGAATCTACATCCACTAATATAGTTTGGCAAGATGTCACCTTCTAGGGTGGCCAATTGAACCACACTACTAGTGGAAATTCTATTAATGATCATGGGTCCATATCCGCGTTTTTCCAATTTATGGGCGTGCTGCTTTAGGTATACACCAACACTAGGTCTCCCTCTTTCAATACTTTATCCTTGATGTGTGCATCAAAGTATGCCTTTTGTCTTTTCTTTGCAGTGTAGATGCCTACTGTCGCTCATAACTGTCACATAATCCTAGTAGGAGATGGTTGAACCATGCCTTAAGAGAGAGGTTTAGGAAGTTATCCTCAACCATGGCTTTTGGGGCAAGTGATTAGCCCATCGCACTCCTAACCAGGAGGTTGTGAGTTCAATTCCCAATATTGCTATTAGAACCTAGTTGAGAAATTGGGCGAGACGGAGGTTTGTGCCTCATTCGTGGGCACTTGGAAAAAGCGCTTATCCGTGATGAGTGTGAAACTAGCCTTGGATGAAGGCACATGGGCATTTGGGCACCCATGGAGGGTGGGATAGGTCCAAATTTGGTCCATGTGTTGGATTTTGAGGTTGGTGGAAGCGCTCATGCATGGAAAGTGGGTCCAAGAGAGTCAGAAGGGTCCACAAACTATTGAGGACAATGCTCAATCTAAGGGGGAAGGAATGTCACATAATCCTAGTAGGAGATGGTTGAACCAAGCCTTAACAGAGAGGATTAGGAAGTAATCCTCAACCATGGCTTTTGGGGCAAGTAGTTAGCCCATCGCACTCCTAACCGGGAGGTTGTGAGTTCAATTCCCAACAGTAGCCTAGTCTCACCTAAGCATTCTATATCAAATATCCTAGAGGACAACTCATGTCCATTCCACTCATGTTCTTGTGCTACTTTTAAAGTCGGGATCAAGAAGTCTAATGGTAACACAACATTCTGTCCAAAGACCATCTGAAATGGGGTGGCATTGAGTACTGTTTTGTAGGCAACTCAATAAGCCCAAACAGCATGATGAAGTTGTTTATCCCAATCAGAGCATTTATTATTTACCAATTTTGTCATCAAATTACATAGGATCTTATTTGTGCTCTCGGCTTGTCTGTTAGCTTGTGGATGATAGGGAGCAGACTTCTTATGTATCAACATGAATTCTTGGAGAAGGTTTTCAATGACTTTGCTCAAAAAGTGTGTACCTCTATCACTTACTAACACTATTGGTAACCCGTATCTGGTGAATACATTCTTGAATAAGAACTTCGCCATTGTTTGAGCATCATTCTTTGTCATGGCTTTGACTTCTACCCACTTTGTAAGGTAACATGTGGCTACAATGATGTATTCTTCATGGGAGTTTCTAGCTGGGGGATTAATAGGACCTAGAAAGTCTATACCCCACTTTGAGAATGCACATACTCCCATCATTGGCCTCAAAGGCATCTCATCTTTTCTGATCGGACATTGGGCATGTTGGCATGAGTCCTCTTCACAAAGGTATGTACATCCATATGAAGATTGGGCCACCAAAGTCCTGAGAATAAAATGGTCTTAATTACTCGATCAGGACCGAAGTGTACACCTGCAACGCCATTGTGTGCAGTTTCTAAGACTTTCAAATAGTCTGATTGATGAACGCACAATTTTAGGTAACCATCTTTGCCTCTTTGTTATAAGTTGTCTCCAACTAATGCATAGTCTTGGGCCTCTTGCTCCATGCTTCGCTTTATTGCTAGGCTAGCCTCGCTAGGAAGTGTTCCTGATTTCATATATTCTACCAATGGAGCAATCCATTATGGAATGAATGACACATGATAAAGGGTGGCATGCTTCACTTGGGGTTTTTTCTGGCACACTGGACAATTCTTAATCCACTCATGTATTTCTTTGTCCATAATAGCCCAATAAACTCCTAAACATTTTAGATTATGCAATGTTCGTTGTCTAGAATAGTGATTTCCTAGCAATCCTTCATGGGCTTGTTGCAACCAACTACTATGTTCATCGTCCTCGACACAACAAGCTAATACACCCTCTGTATTTTGTTTGTACATGCTTCTTGCCAATATTTGATAGTTTTGTGATCTTATAATTTCATCTTTATTTGTTTTCACATTCTTATTCGCGGGTCTAAAGGTTAGGACTGGTACCAACTTATTTGCCCATTTAGGAACAACTTCTAAATTGAATAGATAAGCATCGGGCAATTCATCATAGACTCCTTTTGGTGACTCTCGTGAAGTGATGTGAGAAAGATGATCCACCCTAACGTGGGTTCTATCTTTCCTAAAAGCCACTTCAAATTCATATTCATTTAGTAAGAGGACCATCTTACTAAGCATCCTGTATTGCAAGGTTTATTGACCAAATATAATAAATCTTGATGATCAATGAAAAACTTGAACTTGTTGGCTAATAGATAGTGTCTAAACTTTTTCATGGCATATACCATGCCTAAAACTTTTCTCTCAGTGGTTGTGTAGTTTCGCTCAGCTGCGTTTAGTTGTCTACTAGCATATGCTATAGACAAATCTAGATTTCCTTCACCTGTGGGTTGTGCTAGCACACATCCAATTGCATAATTGGATGCATCCACATGGACATGGAACAGTTTATTCCAATCAGGAGTAGTTAGTATTGGTGTTGTGCACAAATGTCTCTTCAGCTCATTGAATGAATTTTCTCATTCATTGTTCCACTCAAAATTTGTCAGCAAGGCATAAAGAGGCTTGGCTATGATTGCATACATGTGGATAAACCTATGATACTATCCACAATGGCCCATTTTACCTCTTTAACATTCCTCAGCCTTGACAGCTTTGCTATGGCTCTAACTTTGTCTTCATCTGTTGATATTTTGTTCTTAGAAACAATGTGACCTAAGATTTTACCTTGTCGTACCATGAACACACACTTTTCTAGATTCAGACAAACTCGATATTCTCTACGCTTGTTGAAGATCTATCTGAGCTCAGGGGTGTGGTATCTTCTTTCTTGGGAATGAGCACATAAATCGTGCACATATACTTCTAAGATCTTTTGCAAGGACTCTTTGAAGACATGACACACGAGCCTTTGGAATGTTGCAGGTGCATTGGTGAGACAAATGGCATCACACGAAATGCAAAGATTCCCCACTGTGTGGCAAAAGCAGTCTTATGTTGATCTTCTAGGGCAATGCCTAATTGGTTGTAACCTAAAAATCCATCAAGGAAGCTATAAACTTCCTTGCCTGCAACACACTCCAATAAATGTTCAATGATTGGAAGCGGATAGCTATCTCTGATCGTAGCGGCATTAACTTTTTTAAGGTTAATACACACTCACAACTTCCCGTACTTCTTGGGCACCACTAAAATGGGGGACACCCATTCAGTATGCTCAATCTCATAGATAAATTCAGCTTCAGTCAGTCTATTGATTTCTTCTTTTATTTTGGCCGCATAAATGTCATTAAATGTGTAGGGCTTCGGTTTGGTGGGCTTGGCATTAGCAATCATGGGGATCGTATGAGAACATATTTGTGGATCAACCCCTTTTAGGTCTCTGTAGGTCCATGCAAACACGTCCCTATATTCCCTAAATAGAGCTACAAGCTCCGCTTCTTCTTCTACACTTAGGTCTTCTCCTATATATGTACATCACTCTTCGTTCTCTTCAATGGTGACTACGATGTTTTTGGTCTTTTTTTTATTATCATACGCTTCTCCTCTGATGGCCTCTCTCTTACGCATTCATACCAAAATTTTTCAGTCTTCAACTTCATATTTCTTGAAATGCTCTAGTACTTCGAACAATGATTCCTCCTCTTCTTGTTTCACTGTTTTTCTTTTCTTTTTCTTTTGAATACCTTCATTTTCCTCCCTTGAATTTATAGTTTTAATGCTTGTGAGAGGTTCTTCTTCCTTTTGGTTAAATACTCCTACATCCTCTAGATAGTGCTTCTATGAGTTAAAGCAACTATCCATCACAATGGACTCTAGATCGTCATCATCCTCTTCCTCTTCTATGACATCACTAGGGTCACATTCCTCTAGCAAGGGCTGACACATGAACACTGAAATATCATAACCCTCCTCATCACAATGAGGTTTCCATTGATTTTCATTGACAACAATGTCCATGGTGGCAAAGATTTCTGCCCAACCATGAGGCTCGAATTCCTCATCTTGAAAGATCACTGGTGTGTAGGCTGGGTCTCTAACCGGTCTCGTTTTTTGAGAAGTTCCTTCTTCTCTCACTTTCAAGTGTCTTTACTCTTCCTCTTGCAACGTCGCACATCCACAAGTGTGTATCTTCATGCATCCATGATGGATGAGATGAACTTCCAGAATGCATAGAGATTGAATTTTCTTGTGCCTTGTGGATAGGATTCCACTATAGGAGTGGTACATCTCTAAATGGATAATCTTTTAGATTGACCTTGGTTATGACCCCTAAATGGTGCAAGTACAAGGAGTTGGTTCCCCAATCTTGCACTATTTGCAGTTGTTGTAGGAAGGGTCTTCCTAGGATCATCTCATAGACCTTATTTTTGCTAAAGTCACATATAGCAAAGGTGTGCTCAAACTCTACACAAGTGGTTAGAGTTATCCCTTCTAGCAATCCTAAAGGCCTTTCAATATGGCCATCAACCATTTGAAGCTCCATTCTAGTTGGTCTTAATGCAGGTTTTCCCCATTGCTTCCACAAGGAGTTGGTCGCAATCGCAACACCAGCACCAGAATCTAAGATAGTTTTGGTTGTGTAACCTTGGTAGGTGATTGGAAGATAAGTATTAACTTCTTCTCCCTCACGCATGTCCCCTATTTTGTCTAGAGGTATATCTGGTACTTTCTATTTCGAGCTTGCTTTCAACACATTGGAACCAAGTTGGGGAACCTGATTCGCCACATGTATGCATAGCTCAGGCTTTACTTTCAGCAGCTCTTCTAATGTGAGATGACACTGAACCTTAGTGTTCTTCAATACCTCAATGTTTCTTGGTACCACTGAGTCTTCATTTCTTATTAATATTGTGGGAGCTATGATTTGAAGAGATTCAGATTCCCATGGGCCTGTGAATTGAGGCAACCTCTTGTAAAGAATTAGATTCTGAATGTTATATTTCATCTTCTTGTTGCTCTGCTTGGTCTCCATAGATGGATGGAATGTCTTCGGGAAATTGATTTTGAAGATCATCAATTTCAAGAATAGGAGGGGGATTACCCTTCTCCTTGGACTATTTCTCTTCTTGTATTTCATGCAAGAACTCTTGAGAGTACTCTTGAATTGAAAGAGGTGTTTCATCATCCATGGAATCAAGAACATAACCTTCCATTGGTGGTGAGCTTTTGCTTTCAACATATGGTTGAGCCCGTGGAGGTAAAGAAACCTGTGGCTTGCTAACCAACTATTCTAATCTTTCTAATAATCCTTGAAATGCAAACCTAGTTTGATAAAATTTGTCTTATTGAACAATTGATTGGTTTCTAGCATAGCCTAAGCTAGTTCTACCATTTTCATGCACATTTTTGTTCATTCGATCTCTAAATTTGCTCTAGGGTAACTCTTGTCTAAGTTTGCAATTGTTTGCCCTTCTTGAAGTTGAGCCTGATAGGCCGCATCTTTCAGGCTTTCTTCCAATTTGGATAACTTTCTAGCCCATTTACAATTGGCCTTCTCTCTGGTATCCTTTCAAGTCCTTGTTTTCCTCTTACTAGGCTCTACTAATTCACTTGACTCTGATTGTTCAAGTAGTTTAGCTTGTTGTAATGCTTGTGTCCTAGTGATTGCCTGTATAGGAGTCACGTTAATGCTACTTGAACTTGAATCCACCACTAAGCCTACCACATTAATTGGTGTAACCTTGGATGCACTAGAGGGGTTCCTTGAACAATCTCTCAGTAGATGTTCCTTGCCACACTCAAGACAAAAACCTTGTATTGTGATGTTTTGTCCTTGTCCCGAAGCCAGTGGGTGGGGACATTCACGAACCAAATGATCACCTTGACATCTAAAACATGGTCCTCTATGGACTTGTGGTCTCATTTGTCTCAATTGGGGCCTGGGGTTACGATTCATGTACATGACATTGGAGTATTCTGGCTCCCAATTTGGTTCCATAGGTAGTGCCTCATATTGATACAGATAAGTCTCAGTATGCTTAGGTGACTCTATGTAATAAGCTTGTGGACTATCTTCATAGGAGTAGTCTGAACTCTGAGCATGATCGTCATTTTCTGAGACCAAAGGGGTCATTGGCACCAAAGCTCTACTAGGGTTCTCCTCTGCCACTGCATACTTAACTGGAATCATGTTGGTAGGAGCTTGCAATTGGTTTCCTAGGACCGATTGTGACCTATATGGTGCCTGACATTACTATTGGTATTGAGGGTGATGTTGTTATTGTGGCCTATAATACGGATGTTGGTATTGGTTCTAATACCTACTGTGTTGGTAAATTGCTGATACATTTTTCTAACGGCCTGCCTATTGTAGGGACAATCTTGAACAGTGTGGCTTGTGTACTTCCTCTCAATAGTGCAATATGTAGCATTCATTTCTCTCATATTTTGGTTTTGCATTGGGCACACATTAGCCATGTGGTCTCCTCCACAGTTATAACATCGCTTCAATGAGGCGACCATTGGTGTTTGTCTATTTTGATCTCCTATCTTCTTGGCAACCTGTTCAACTATTTCATCTATCTCAGTGGAGGTTCTAGAGGTATGACTAGTAGAGCTGTCAGAATCCCTATAGAGTTTGGACAATTCTAACTCCTCACCCAAGTTGTCTTCTATGTCAATGCACATCTGCACACACTCTTCTATGGATCTAGGCTCTTTCAAGTACACATATGATCTCAACTTTGTGCTTAGTAAGCCATCTAAAAACAAAGCCACTTGTTTGACCGATGTGGGTAACTCTGGCACAAGGCATCTTTCCAAGTACTGTCTAAACTTTCTTCCTGTCAGTCGCACTATTTCTTGGGGTGTCTGCTTGAAGTCGTGGATCAAGGATGATGTGTTGTGCTTGATGCCACTCTTGGAAAATTCTACAATGAATTCTTCTAGCAGTTGACCTATATTTCAATAGTTGCAACTATTCAGGGATTGAAACTACACTAAGGCAGTACCCTTAAGAGTCAAACCAAATGCCTCGAATTGGGTGAACAGATCCTCAACTTGTTCAGCTCTTAACACTTGCTTGAACTCAGCTACATGATCATAAGGATCTCTTGACCCATCAAAATAGTTCTTCATTGCCTTGACCACTTGAGAGGGTCTAAGGGTTCTTGGGTACTCTCGAGGTCTAGGCAATGGAAAATCATGTTCATCTCTTTGATGCATATGTGCTTGATATCTCTCTCTTTCATGTCTTTCACCTTCAAATTTTTTATATGTCTCTACCCACATTGTGTGCAAAGCTTACCTCATGTAGGTCTCTCTCTAGCTCTTTCCCTCTGGTTTTCATGAGCTTGGGATGATCCTACTCCTTGGAGGCCATGGGAAACACTAGATTTGTGCTCTGATACCAAGAACATTTTCTTCGATGTGTTATCTAGGTAGACAACTTTGCCTGGTACCTCCGGATCCTTGAACTCGTAGATGGTGACTATTGGGCTAGGTTGATCTGGCTTGAATCTCCAAAAGACTTCCTCTGTTTTCCTATTCAAGAATAGTTCTATGCTTTTGTTCTATTCAAGAATATGGAGTGATCACTCTGGTCAAAACTGACTTACCTCTAGGAGTCTTAGGTTCTTGTCCTACATCTCCCTGTTCTAGGTCTCCTATAACGTTCTTGAGAATAACGTTTCCAAATGCATCTGTCCTATCTGGTAAGTTGGTAACCACACACATGGTTCCTTGCTTATGAATGTATGAACCTTCTTCAAATTTAACCACTGGGTGTTCAAGTCCGAAGGGTTGATCAGGATTTTTGAGTTGGACTAGTGATCGCCTCAGGCCATCCTCATAGATGCGAGCACCTAATCAGTTGGTCCTAATATACTCCGATTGAGTCTTATAAGGACCCTCTGGTGTTTGTAAATAGGCAGAGCCTGAGCTACTTGTACGTCTCCCCATGCTAAAAGGCATTTTTGAATCACTTGTGTCTGAACTTAGTACGTAAGGATAACCACTTAGTTGTTGTGCCCAAGACTTAGTTGTGTGGTTGACACTTGTCTCAGAAGATCTAATGCTTTGTCTATCCTTGCGTAGGTGTCTACCAGATCTCAAGTTCATTAGCTTTGTCTTCTAGTCCCAAAAGTCCCCTTTGTATTGCTCAAAATCCTTTGGAGTTCCCTTGGTTTCCTAGTCCCACCTTAGGCTCAACTTTGAAATACTATATCTATATCTCCAACAAACCAAAAATCACAACAAATAGATTTCATATGAGAAAGTTATGGCTAGTCAATCTTTTGGGGGTCAAATCAGGCAAACAAGACCTCTTAGAGAATCACGATTTTTTGCAAATCAAGCACCCAAAAAGTCGTGTTTTTTATCAGAGAATCGCGATTCTCTCAAAATCCACTATAAAGAATCGTGACTTTCTCAAAATCTTCCAAGCAGAGAATCGCAAATTTATCAAATCTCTAAGTCCAAGAAATCGTGATTTTCTCAAAATCACCAAGTCCAGGAAATCGCGACTTTCTTCCAAGAAATCGTGACTTTCTCAAAAGCACTAAGTCCAAAGAATTGTGAATGTCCTCCAGAGAATCGCGAATTTCTCAAAATGCCCAAGTCCAAAGAATCGCGAATTTCTTCCAAAGAATCGCGATTCTCTCACTTTTAGAGAATTGTGATTTTCTCAAAATGCCCAAGTCCGAAGAATCGCGAACTTCTTCCAGAAAATCACGAATTTCTCACTTTCAAGGAATCGTGATTTTCTCAAAATGCCCAAGTCCAAAGAATCGCGAATTTCTTCCAAAGAATCGCAAATTTCTCAAAATTCAAGTCCAAAGAATCACAATTTTCTTCCAAGGAATCACGATTTTCTCAAAATGCACAATTCCAGAGAATCGTGCTTTTCTTCCAGAGAATTGTGATTTTCTCACTTTCAGAGAATCCCCATTTTCTCAATTTTCCCAAGTCTAGAGAATCATGATTTTCTCAAAATCACTGTCTAGGAAATCGCGATTTTCTCAAAATCATTAAGTCCAGGAAATTGCGGTTTTCTCCCAATCACTAAGTCGAGGAAACCATGATTTTCACAAATTCCAAAATGCAAAGAATCGTGAATTTCTCACTTTTCCCAAGTCCAAAAAATCGTGATTTTCTCAAATTCTCTAAGTCCAGAAAATCGCAAATTTCTCATTTTTCCCAAGTCTAGAGAATCGCGAATTTCTCACTTTTCCCAAGTCTAGAGAATCGCGATTTTCTCAAGCTCCTCAAATCCAAAGAGTTGCGATTTTCTCAAATTTTCTAAGGCCAGAAAATCACGAATTTCTCAAAATGCACAAATCCAGAGAATCGCAATTTTCTCACTTTCAAAAAATCCCAATTTTCTCATTTCCAGAAAATTGCGATTTTCTTAAAAAAAAATTAGATGAGAAAAATTTTGAATTTTTGTGAGAATCGTGATTTTATGAGAAAGTCGCGATTTTCTGAGTTTTAAGGCGAGAATTTTGAATTTTGCGCTCGAGCCACAAATGTGCAGAATTAGGCTCAATTTCATTAAAAATTGTTTTTTTTTTTTTATCAAAGTAGTGTATTCAAAACTCTATGAATTTTTATAAGGATTCTTCATGATGAGGGAATCATAGAAGAATTATATATCTCTCTACATGTACATCTATTTCTCTAAAAATGTGGAATCATCTCCCATTAGGTCTCTTTTTGAACATCTTCTACCATTCATGTGGTTGTAGCCTTTGCTTACTTTTCATGCAATCTCTTTTTTCTTTTTATCATAGTACTTTATTAACTTCTTCTACAAAGGAGTTGCTTGTGAAAATATGTGACATGGGCTGCATTATTGTTGGTATTATTTTGTGTTTTGATGAGCACTTTAAGGATCATGTGGGTGTGGACATCTTATGGTCACTCGAGATTAATATATATGTTTTGTAAAAAGACCTTATATTTGAAGGTATTATAAAGTAGCTTGACCAAGGTGAACATCAAATAATATAATGATCTTTTGGAGTATTAGATAAGGTATGGGCTTACCGAGTGTTTAAGTACCATGGATGGGAAGGAGGAGGTATTAGGTTCAATCCCTATAAGTCCATTGGAGAGAGTGTTTTTCCAAACACTTTCTAGAGCCTTGTTGACACTCAAGGTCAAGAAGAAGGTATGAGAATGCACAGAGAAGTGGAAACACAAGAAGAAGGAGCATATAGGGAGCTCCAAGAAGCATATGTCAAATTTTCCAAAGAAATCCCTATAAAAATAGTGATTTTGATCAGTAAAACCATTGTAAATATCATTTTTCCTTTTTGTAACTCCATTTTGTTCAAGCGGAGGAGTCCTCAAGCTTGAGAGCATTAGAAGTATCTACCTACCAATTTTCATAATTGTTAGACTCCATTTGAACCCTCAAATAAGCCTTGGAACCTAATTTTTAACTAAGCAGAACACTAGGTTTGGACAGAGCCAAAACTATAAAAAGAGCTAGAGAGCTCCTTTTTGAGGTTAGCATCTTTGGGGTTGGCTTTTTAGAGAGTTAGCTAGTTGGAGATTGAAGCTTTGTAAGAGAGTTCTTATGCAATTGAAGTTTTCCATTGTTCCTCTCTTTGATCTTGCCTTGTGTCTGTGTGTGTGTGCGTGTGTGTATGTGCTTCTCACTCACACACTTGTGCCTTCACATGCTCATGGTCTTGATACCAATCCTCACATCTCTGCGGATTGACAAGTAAAGGTGGTGGTGCTTACACTTGAGCCACACCAAAGTTTGGTGTCGTTGCCAAGGAGAGAGCTTCGAGGACAAGCATTCTGATGGTAAGATCATAGATTTGCGACACTAGAAGGCAAGAAATAGTCATTTTCTGTTATTTTTCTGATTTTTTCTTCTCCTCGTTCATCATCACCATCATCAGAAGTTTTCATTTTTGAGTGCATTTTCACCATTTTCACATCATTTCTCATGTGTGGGAGTGCAAGAAAGAGCTAGGAAGTGCTTGAGAGTGCATGCACTTGGGTGAAACACATTCATAATTAAAGATAAAACATGGATTCCCACCATGAGGACATTAGAGAAACTCCACCTACTAATGCCATGGAGAAGAGCTTGAGATGAATTTTGGAGAGACAAAGTTTGGATATACTACAAAAGAGATAGTTAAATCATCCGCCACTACCCAACTCCCTTCCTTGCTTGCTTATAGAGTAATATATGATCAAGGAAATTGCATATTCGATAGAACAATTTCATAATATACTTGATATACTTGCATAATGCTTGCTCATAGAGTAAAATATGATCAAGGAAAATGCATGTTTGACAGAACAATTTCATAATATACCTGACATTACTTGTAAAATGATGTGAAAATACTCATTATGATGATAATCTACATCACCCATTCAAAAAATGTAGGCGATTATACTAAATTTAATAAGATTCTATCAATATAATATATCAATATAATAGACTACTTCTTTGTAATGTTGTAGATGCCTTATGGTCTATTATTCACGTATAGTATATTCTTTGAGACACTATATGTGGAATTTTGAAGAGACCTTTTATGCACAACTTTTCTAGACAAGATTGGTGTTATTTATAAAAATAAATGTGCAAATGTATTCTCATCTAGTGGCACATGAGCTTGAGCCTCTATTAATTGGTTTGAACTGGAGTCGACCCTTCCGAAGCGAGCATAGCTCTTACCACTGCCGGCATTGTCAACCAAGAATGCCTGAAGGCCAATGATTCCCCCCGAAGGGAACTAGTTTAATATATTCTCATCATATCATGATGAAGAGTTTCCTTTGTGCAACCAAGAGGAATTGAACCCATAACCCCATGATCAAGAGAAACGAAAGCCTCACCTACTTAGGTCTTTTACTTGTTTTTTTTTTTCTGAAGCCTAGTGTGAAAGGATATTAAGATTAGCAAGTGAGTATAAATAATAATGCGCCTTACTTTTGTAAAGGGTTTTTCCCATTTTTTTGATGTGGAAGAAGTTCCAATCCGATAACATCATCTTCTTTCTCTCTTTCCTCCTTCTTTGCAAGCTCTTGTGCACATCCCTTGCTTTGGAAAGGTGCTTGGAAAGTTTTTTTTCACTTATGCCTCTCTTCTCTTGGTCGTTCTCATGTCTAACTAGAACTATAAAGACAAAAAGACAAGCCCCTCACCTCACATGTGTCCCAAGTCATTGTGTATGGCTTTTTCAAGATGGCCATCTCATGACTACTAAAGCCATCTCATGTCCGAGCCCGCATAGCCTAGTGGTTGATGCCTTGAAAGTGTGGAAGGAAGTCCCGAGTTCAAGTCTCGGCTAGACATGTCTATGAATCTCTTATAATGGGTGCCTCTATTTATGAGGTTGGGTGTCTGGGTGTGTATTTCTAATTCATTGTACTCTCTCCAAAAAAAAAATAAAAATAAAAAAAAATAAAAATAAAAAACTGATGTCCATTCTACATTTTGGGAATATTGAAAGAACGCCCAAAGATTCTCCCTAAAACTACTTAGTAACAGCACAAACTATTCAGATCATCCATGACACGCCATCTCACAGGTGCAATGGAGTCATGCAAATGACTAGTTCAAGTCGTCCATGACACGTCATCTCGCAGGATTCTTCCAATGGACTCATGCACGGTGACTGAAATATCGTTTAATAGAGCGAGGTGTCTCGGACAGCTGAACAGATCTCAGCGGCGACGTTGCTGCGGCTGTTGCTGTCACTGTTGTCGTATACGTCATGCAGAGGATCTCCTAATTCCTCGAATGATTTGATGGGCAGTTTCCAGTCAATTTTATTTTAGGTGATTCTGTAATCAGCCCGATGCGCTATCGACAATCACTTTGCTAATCCGCATTGGAGTTATTTCGATTTTCTCGCAAGCAGTTAATTACAGAAGTAACAAGCAGAGACTTTTTAGTGGAGATCAAACACTACAAAAGCTTGCTCTGCTTAATCGCAAACCTTGCAGAAGACAATATGGTGAAACTCACCATGATTGCACGTGTCAATGATGGACTTCTTCTCGCAGAAGGGCTTGATGATGGAAGAGTAGAGAAAGATATTGATTATTACAAGCAGCAAGCAAAGTCTCTCTTCAAGAAGCTATCTCAAAGTCAGCATGAACCTTCTCGTATGTCTATAGAAACTGGTCCAAATATGTTTCAGTATCCTTTCTTCGCCCCATCCCACCCTTTTTTTTTTTTGGTTTTGGGGGGGTGGGGGGGTGTGAGCAATCAAACGAGCTTAAATTCAATAATTGCACTGTTGGTATTATCCCCTTTGCGGTAATGTGGTATATTGGTAGAAAACGCGCTTGATGTCTCCCTTTTAAGGTCCTTTTCCTTCACAAATATCTAGCTATATTATCGAGGGTGGAGTGTGCTACCTCACCATGTGTGACCGGTCATATCCCAAGAAACTAGCGTTTCAATATTTGGAGGACCTGCAGAGAGAATTCGAAAAACTCAATCGATCTCAGATCGAGACAGTTGCTAGACCTTATGCCTTCATCAAATTTGGTAGGTGGTTATGATTATAAACCCATATATTTTTGTATACATTTTAGCATTGCTTATTGTTCTGATTTAGCATTTCTCATGGCGTCCATATAGATACATTTATCCAGAAGACTCGGAAACTTTACTTGGACACTCACACTCAGAGGAATTTGGCAAAATTAAATGATGAGTTGTATGAAGTACAGCAGATCATGACTCGGAACATTCAAGAAGTCCTAGGCGTTGGAGAGAAATTGGATCGTAAGTATTATGCTTATTAAATTATTATGAAAATCTGGTTATTCTTGGTTGCGTTTCTCAAAATCCCAGTGAAAATAGCTAATGGTAGCCCTAGGTTTAGCGATTAGTCAGACCGATTGTCTAAGTTTCTGTGTGCAGGAAGTTAACATGCTTGAAATGAACTGTGCATTCTACACGAGTTTTAGCTTTCCAGTCATACTGGAAAGACCGATAAATGATTATTGAGACAAATGGCATGCAATGTTCTTCTGACAGCTCATTGAATATCGAGTTCTTGGTTTCCCTTTGCGCAGTTTCCAGTGTATTTGATTAACTCTCATTTTCAAGTGTCTGGATCTTTCTTCACGTGCCTTCAATTTATCACTTTTCTCCACAAGTTTCTTCGCCTGCTTATCAAAATGTTGTCTGTTTATTTGCTGCTTGCAAATTGTTGTACCTCAAAACTGTGGCCATTGATTTGCTTAAATAAACCTAGTTTTAACGTTTCTTGTTGCTTCAAGTAACTGGAGAGTTCCTTTAACCAACCATTTGTGTAGGAATGTGATCATTTTATAGGTTTGAAGCCACATTTGGTGATTAAAAATCTTATTTGTGCTCATTAACAATATTATCTGTTTCTTTGTTGCAAAGATCAAATTGTCGTACCTCTATTTTGCCATATTTAACGTGGTTATAGTGTCACTTCTTGCTACAAGGAACTCTAGAAACAGTTTATTGACATAAGCATGTGATTGATCCATGGTTTTGGAGCAACATTTGGTAAAGGGAGATCTTCTCATTAGGCAACGGGAGGCATTTTTTTCAAATGTTCATGCAATTCCAAGTGATAGAGAAGGAGGATTTCTAAGATAACCTCTTTTGGGGTCCCTTTTAATGATATAAATGCTCAGGGAATAAAAGCAAGCTGGTTCAAAAAATAGATTGCGTTATAGGAGATGATTTTGAATTTAAAATAGGTAAAATAAGAGAATAGTTAAAAGAAGAGGGTTAACACTTATTTAGGCAACATAAATCTTTATAATTTTTTTTCTTCATAGCCTCGTTTGAGCAGATCTAGATGTGTACCTTATCACCCTCACAAATTTGATTTATCTACCAAACGTAAATGTGAAGCCAATGACACCTTCATGTTGATTAGATGACACTCTTGCAATGTATTTGGGTTCTTGGCCTGCTTATTGAACATAAGCAAACACTCCTTGACCCATGCTTTGCTCACAAGTCACGCAACCTTATTTATGGGCCTTATGAGTTGATGGCCCTTACTTATGGGACTTATGATTTGATGACAACTAAAGGGTCTCTTGATTCCTTTGGTATTGGTAATGACATATCATATGCATGATCTTGTATCTATCTTTTTCCTTATGTCATTTATGATACTCCTACACAAGGTTTTAACCTTTTTTTCTTTTTTTTTGTTTCAGGTTAGGATAGATCACTTGACATTATATTTTACAAGTTGGTATGTGCATTAATGTATTTGTGGTTGCTTAGTTGGACTCTTATAGTAAATTTAGTGTTTTCAATAATTTTGCTTGATTGAGGTAGATGGCCTCACATAATGGAGCATACAAAATAGTAAAATACAAAGGTTGAGAAGATAAACATGACCTAATATAACAATCAAAATTACTTACAATCGTGACAAAGTTGCTCCAAATGCTTTTATACATCAGCCTATCATAAGCTGAACGTTTTTTCTTGCGTTTGGGTGAATTTCATTGCGAAAAACCTTCATTTTTTGCAATAGAAGTGCTGTTTTTGGAAATTACTTCCTCTCATAGCAAAGCTGAAGCAAATTTTGAGTTTTTATCGAGAGTTTCATCGTGGAGAACCTCTTCTATTGTGCTTCTTTTATTCCCATAGGTCATTTTCAGCACTTGTACTACTCGCTTTTCACTTACAAGTCCTTTGTTGAAGAGATTCTCTCTCATGCAAGTGGGAGTACATGTATAAGGATTGTGGAAGTACATACTTTTCGGAAATTTATTACGGCAGGTTATTTATATGATTTCACATGTCATATTGCCCCAAAAATTGGGGCTTTTGTGAAAACAACCACCCATTGACTCTATTTTGCATCTATGTATTCCCTTTGTGGTTGAAAACAACAAATTCGTTGTTTTTGATGCAATTATAGTTTGCTTGAATTTTTTGAAATTTTGTGCAAAAACTTTCAAAAATTTGGTTTTTCTAAGTTTTGAATAGTTTTTGGTCTTATTTTCTCATATATAGCCTTGTCAAGTGATTGCGCACAAGAAGAAGGTCAATTTTACAAAGCTCTCAGTGTACAAACATGGTTTCTACCTCTTCTGATGTCAAAAACTTGTTTGAGATAAAGAGATTTGAGGGTAACGGATTTGATTTGTCAAAAGAGAGAATGCTGGGCATCCTTTTTCTTAAAGATTGCAAAGGGGCTTTTGAGGAAGTCAAGCCTGAAGATATGAGAGATGCAGCATGGATGAAACTAAACAAGAAGGCCATCACTTATATCAAGATGGTTGTATCATATGAGATTTTAGTGGATCTAAAGGGCCTTACAAATGCGTTTGAGGTATGAGATGTGTTTGAGGTATTGGAGAAGTTGAAGGCCAACTATGAAAATGCTAGGCCTATAAGTCAAGTGCATCTTATGCGTAAACTAGTGGGTATGAAGCTTAACGAGTCGAAAAGTGCAACTGAGAACCCTCTTGCAATTGGAGGACTTCGGATTACCGGATTACCTGGAAACATTGGTTGTTTCACTGTCAAATAACCCCAATCCTACCTTTGATGGTGTAAGAGGTTCTATTTTGCATGAGGAAATTAGAAGGAAAACCAGTGGAGAGGGCACCGGTTAGCCAATATGGTTAGAAGAAGAACAAAAAAGAAAATTGGAAATGCACAACAGGAAAGAAGCAAAAGCAAAGGCAAGGCTGAAGTGACTTGTTATCGATATGGAAGTACACGAGAAGCCTTATTGCAGATACGACAAAGCTGAACTAGAAAGAAAGAAGAACACATGTGATAAGAAGAAAAAGGACACAAGAATTAAGCACATGACAACTCAAAGGACAAGGACAAAGAGAAGGCCAATGTGGCTTCTAATGTTGTCATTGAAGAGCTATCAAATGCAAAAGATATTCTTTATGCTATTATGGAAGCTGATCATGCCAAGCCTTGATAAACGATGCAATTTGTACAAGTTTGATGCGAAAGGCTCAAAACTTGATTTTTGTAATGAATACCAATATGGTAAGCAAGTAAAGAATTCCTACTACTCTGGTGTCTCTCGTAAGTCTCATGTGCTTGATCTTGTTCACTCTGAAGTTTATAGCATGCCCACCAAATCTTGTTCACTTTGTTTCGTTTGTTGATGACTACTTTAGGAAGCTTTGGGTTTATTTGTTAAAATCTAAAGATGAAGTCTTTGCTTCATTTAACCACCCAAACAGGTAGAAAGCTGAAATGCTTACATACAAATAATGGGGATGAGTTTACAAGTGCTGAATGCAATAGATTTTGTGGAAATTCAGGTATTAAGAGGGAGCTAACAGTCCCATACAGTCCCTCTTCTAATGGTGTGGCTGAAAGGTATAGAAGGACTTTACGTGAGAGAGTGACATGTGTTCTGCCCACAACAAATCTCCCTCATGGATTTTGAGGGGATGCTTTGAAAAGTGCAGTTCATGTTTGCAATCGATCCCCTAACATGTCCTTAAAAGGTGGCATTCCGGAAGAGGTTTGGTCTGAAAACGAGCTTCATATGATCACCTACTCATCTTTGGTTGCGATGCTTTTGTGCATATAAGGCCTGAGATGAGGAGCAAGTTAGATCCAAAGTCCATGAAAGGAAGCTTCATGGGTTATCG
The DNA here is from genome assembly GCA_020310875.1 of Ceratopteris richardii. Classification (NCBI taxonomy): domain Eukaryota; kingdom Viridiplantae; phylum Streptophyta; class Polypodiopsida; order Polypodiales; family Pteridaceae; genus Ceratopteris; species Ceratopteris richardii. The sequence continues at coordinate 126,373,080 of CM035425.1, read as the reverse complement.
AGATGAAGGTGAAATGGGCTACAGGACGTGGTTACCTTAACTTAAGAAGGTAATACACAGCCGGGATGTTGTATTTAATGAGGCGAGTCTGCATAAAAATGATTGTGCCTCTAAAAGTGACCATAAAAAGGTCAAATTTCAGCATGTACAGCCACATGAAAAATATGAATTTTTCCCTCAGGATGCACAGCACAAGGCTAAAAACAATAGTGAGCCAATGGTTATTGAGCCAGATGATGTTGGACAACAAGATGAGAGTTTTGAAGGGTATATACAGCCACCTAACAACGCTGAAAATAGGGCTGAACATGATGAACAACAGCCCATTGATGGTGATATTGACATACCTCCTGATGTAGACCCATTACCAGAAAATATAGATCACTGGGTACTGAGGTCAACACATCCTAGGAGGAATGTACAAAGATACGACCCCTCTTTGCATTATGTTATGCCATCGGATGAGGGTGAGCCTCTTACCTACAAAGAGGCAAAGTCATGTGAACGGAAGTAGTAGTGGGAGCTTCCTATGCAAGAAGAAATAAAAGCTTGGCAATGCTAATGATACTTGGGACTTGGTTGAGTTGCCCAAAGGTAGGAAGGCCATTCCTAACAAGTGGGTATTCCTAACAAGTGGGTATACAAAATCAAGACTTTGGATGGCAAACCAAAATATAAGGTACGGTTGGTTGCATAAGGGATATGCCCAGAAAGAGGGCATTGATTTCCAAGAAGTGTTCTTGTCGGTGGTTAAAATGACCACATTACATGTGTTAATTTGCTCTATAGGTGCCTTGGATTTGGAGTTATTCCGAATGGATGTTAAAGCAACCTTTTTGCATGGTGATTAGATGAAGAGCTGTACATGAAACAACGAGAAGGATATGCCATTATTGGAAAAGAGCATCTCGTATGTAAGCTGAAAAGGAGCTTATATGGGCTGGAACAAGCCCCCAGACAATCGTATAAGAAGATTGATGCATTTATGCTCAAAATGGGTTTAAAAGAAGCCATGCAGACCATTGTTTGTACACTAAACAGGATGAAGATGAAGCCCAATCATTCTTGTGCTGTATCTAGATGATATGCTACTACCTGGAAAGAAAAAGAGCACTCTGAATGCTCTAAAACAGCAGCCGAACTCTGCATTCTCAATGAAAGACCTTTGGGAAGCTGAGCATATACTTGCCATGTGAATAAAAAGGGATAGGCAGCAGCATACTTTGCATTTATCCCAAGAAAAGTACATTGAAAAAGTGCTGGATAGATTTAATGTGGCTGATGCTAAGCCTCTTGGAGTGCCATGCAGCCACGTGGTAAGCTTTCCAAGGATGAATGTCCCAAAGATGCAGCCAACTACATGAGTGTTCTATATGCATCAGCTTCTGGTTCACTTATGTATGGTATGGTTTCCACTCGGCGAGACGTTGCTCATGCAGTGGGAGGAGTTAGGAGGTTTATGGCTAATCCTGGCAAAGCTCATTTGAGGCAGTCAAATCTATTTTGAGATATTTGAAAGGGGCTAAAGGTAAATGCCTATGTTATGGAAAGGTTCCATTGGAGTTGAAATGATTTTGTGCAGGTGATGTGGACACTCGTAATTCCACAAGTGGCTATGTATACACCCTTGCAGGCAGTCTTATTTCATGGTGTTCTAGACTTTAGAGGATAGTTGCACTATCCACTACAGTGGCTGAATATATTTCAACCGCTTCCAAATAAAGCATTTGGTGAGCCCGCTTGTGGAGTGAGTTTGGGATGCCTGAAAAGGTACCTGTTCTTGGATGTGATAGCCAAAGTGCCATATGTTTGGCAAAGAATGCCATGTTCCATGCTCGCACAAAGCATATTGATGCAAGATATCACTTCATTATAGAGGTTTTAGAGGATGGCCCGATCACTTTGATCAAGGTCAATACTTCACAAAATCTTGCAGGATGCTCTCACTAAGTGTCCACTCGAGGCACATGCCACATGACATCATCCGAGCAGAGCTCTCTGCACCACCCATGGTCCTCGAGGCACTATTCCAGACAGTGAGTTTCATTCAGAGGGTGAGGGAGATGCCACACGATAGACTCACTCTCTCAAAGAGGACATGATAGAGCCTAGTACTCACAGGTCATGACCTGGTTTGCGACACATGGGCTCGATATGGAGAGTTTGCCATCTTTTCAGTATGACTCGGACTCACCTTACTACCACCTCGCTCACAGAGAGAGAAATCTGGTGCTCGGACAAAACTTATGGAGGCTCTACATCAGGAGAGTATGACTTGGACTCACCTTACTACCACCTCGCTCACAGCGAGAGAAATCTGGTGCTCGGACAAAACTTATGGAGGCTCTACATCAAGAGAGTATGGAGATTACCCAATTTAGAGGGGAGGATGGCATACTATAGAGACCAGTTTCTCACCATTATGTCTCATGGATTCATACAGAGACCACACTATATGGACATCTATATGCCACAAAGTTCACGGGTAGCGATCGGCCAACTAAGGGTTGCATCACACAGACTGGAGATCGAGAGTGGGAGGCAGAGTGGGGTCCCGAGAGTAGAAAGGATCTGCAAACTATGTAGAGAGGAAGTGGAGAGCGAGGAGCATTTCGTATGTCGATGTAGAGGCTCAGATTAGAGACAGATATGAGACTTTGTTCAGACGACAGCCCACCCTACGAGAGATCATGGAACAAGTTGGAGGAACAACTGACCACTTTAGAGCATACCCTCCTAGAGTTGATAGGGAAACATAAGAAAGAAGGGGATTCTAGACTGAACGAGGTTACTCGCAGAGTTGTCACCCTCGAAGCCAAAGTAGAAGCCTTGGAGAAAGAAAACAAGTCCCTCCGGGAAGAGCTTCTTGCTATCCGAAGTACTCACAGGATCAGGAGTTGCACACCGGGCTTACTGATATGAAGATGAAACTGGATAGCATACGTGAGGAGGGAGAGATCGCCCCACATCTAGAGGACATCCGGGCGACTATCAAGAAAGAGTGTATCGAGGTGGTTCAGAGGGAGACTGAAACCAAAAAAGATGGATGGGTCGAAGCTGTTAAAAAAAACCTTCGACAAGAGACAAAGAAGATCAACCACTGTGAGGAGATCCACATAGTACACACCACGATTGAAGAGGAGAGAATGAGACAGGCTCGTAGACTCAATGTCCACGTCTCCGGCCTCACAGAGATAGACGGGTCACCAGAGCACGACGGGCGTCGCTTGTGCACACTACTTGGATACCGCGCAGATGAGCCTCTCCCTTTCACCAGAGTCTGGAGAGTAGGACGGGACACCACACGGAGCAGAGCACTCATCCTTCAGTTCTCGAATGAGGTCGGGAGGAGAGACTTCCTCAGACGACGGGCGATACTACGCACTACACCGGGCACCCCGATCTATTTGGATGACGACCTCACACGGATGCAGGTAGAACACATACGTGCATGCATGGCGTGTGTCCTCCAAGCCCAACGGGAGGGACATTGTGCCCTGTACATAGACGGTCGTGTCATCATCGATGGACGATCCATTGACTAGGGATTCGCGGCCTATGAGACAGCACAGCAGGAGGTGCGCATTGCAATTTGGAATTGCAATGGATCTCTGTGGACACATCTAGGGCTCCTCGAGGAGGTGATGGAGGGTAGAGACATGATCTTCTTGACAAAGACACACGAGAGCCCGGGGAGGAGCCTACCGAGGATTGAGGGCTATATGTGGGAGTCAACTCACTGCCGACAAATGCGAAAGCACACCACACGAGGATCAAGAGGAGTAGCCGTGCTCTATAGACAGTCATTACAGCACAGGGTACAGGTGGTAGCCAGAGACCTAGAGGCACGTTTCATGTGGATACGCCTCCAGCTATCGGAGGAGAGAGCAGCGTATTTCGCCGTCTGCTATATTGCACCCATCGGCTCGCGCTTCACACATACCCCCGAGAAGCCTTCACAAGGGGAGGGGTCAGACACCCCATCGCCATATGACTCCCTCAGTGACACCATTATGGAGAATACAGGGATGGGCGAAGTCTTCCTTGTAGGAGACTTCAATGCCCGCACTCAGAGCCACCTGTGAGATATCTACGACTTTGACGACCCTGAGATGCTCCGCACCATGGAGGACAAGTCTACACTAAGAGCCTCAGCCGACACCGCCTACCTCATACGGCAAACACCTACTCCAGATGGGAGAAGCACACCGTCTCATTATCTATAATGGGATGGCGACCTGGCCCACCTTGGGTGGTCTCACCTGCATTCCATCCACGACACGGCATGGAGGCAGTGTGGTAGGCTATGTTATCGGATCCCTAGAGGCGACAAATCTCATCACCTCATTCACCATCCCACTCATACCGATTGGAGCGGACCACACATATCTCACCCTATCCATACGCGGCTCACCATGCATATCCCACCTCGCTACCATACAACCACATGCCCATGCCACCATTCACTTTATACATGAGCTAGCACATATTTATAGCTCCCATGTTCGAGAGAGCATCTACTCCCTTGACCCCTCTGCCCCATTGGACATCCTCACCGCCCACTTCTCCTCGATCCTCCACACATCCGCTACTCTCAGCTTCCCATACACACCCAAAGCACCGCACATTCGACACGGCTGGGGCATACACCCCAGAATAGATGGTACGATGAGGAGTGTAGACGACTATACCGACATCTCAGAGCACAGAGTATCTTGGGATCCATTATGAAGAGGGAGGCACGATGATAGATGTGAGCTCTCACACTCCGGAAGCGGCGAGCTTTCGAGGAGCGACAGGAGGCAGAGCTGTTTGACCTTTTCATGAGTAGGGATTGCGCCACCGCATGGAGGGCCCTACGTGAGCCACGCCCACCTACACCCATAGAAGATCCTCAGACTTGGCACACCTACACCCAGAGGTTATATGACGTACCAAGACAGCCCCCATTGTCGATCCCTCCCACACTGCGTCGTGTGATATCCACCCTATTCGCGGCAGGCATGGTACGACAGGCCATCCATAGGCTACAGCATGGTCGTTCAGCAGACCACACGAGACTAGAGGGCGAGCACTTTATATACGCAGTCGATGTAGTTTCCCACCCGATCGCCCACCTCTTCAACCGTGCTTTGGTTGAGGGGTTACCTGACTTGTGGACTATGCATACCATTGCGCCTATCCATAAGTCCGGCGATATGATGGACCCGGGGAACTACACGACTATTTTGATAGGCCACATCCTGGCCAAGATCTATGGGGCAGAAGTACTAGAGGCAGAGCTCATTACACACGCTGAGGAAACTGGGATCAGAGCACCCGGCCAAGCAGGCTTCCACCGCACTTTCTCCACCATCGACCACATCTTCGTACTTCATTGCTTGATTGAGAGCGCGAAGGCGAGGAAGCGGAGGCTATACTGTTGCTTTGTGGATTCCCACAAAGCCTTCGACATGGTCCCTCGAGAGAGACTACTACGGAGACTCAAGGAGTTAGAGCTACCAACAGACATGCTATGGGCCATCCATGCTTTGTATGCACGAGTCACAGGTAGCGTGTGCTTCCCCGGTAGCCTATCGGACAGCCTTGTTAGCACCATTGGTGTGAAAGAAGGTTGCCCTCTCTCACCCACTCTCTTCGATCTCTATATCGATGAGATCACGGAGTATATAGAGCGAGCAGGAGGGCTAGGAGGAGACCAATGAGGTACGCCAATACACATCCTACTATATGCTGATGACATTGTCTTGCTTTTAGAGTCACAAAAGGGGCTTCAGTCACATTTACAGTTGCTCGATACCTTCTCCATGGAGAGAGGACTCACAGTGAACCTTGGCAAGACCAAGGTCGTGATCTTCCACACCTCGAGGACAGAATGCCATCACCCCTCTTTCACCGCAGCCGGAAGACAGATAGAGGTAGTGGATTCCTACATCTACTTAGGTGTCACCTTCTTGGGCAGCACAGGAGTATTCTCCATGGCACATGCAGCGAGAGAGATTGACGCGAGGCTACGCGACGCTTGCTGGATTGGAGAGACTCTGCTTTCAGACACTTTTTCAGGAGCCCCGGACTAAGGGGTGGCTCTTTGATACTCTAGTGACACCCGCATTGATGTACGCAGCGGCAGTATGGGCACCAGGGATCACGGAGGAGATGTGGGCACGGAATTGAGAGGCCCCATGTCACCATGATCTCACGCTTGCTCCGCAGCAAGCCCTCCGTTCCACATGACATTATACGAGCTTAGCTTGGCACACCACCAATGCTAGTGGAGGCCCTCTTTCAGCTAGTGAACTTTATTCTGAGAGTCAGAGAGCTTCCTACCAGTCGACTCACCAGGCTTGCATTTGAGAGCTCTAGACATTTGGGAGAGACGGGGCATGAGAGAGTATGGTATGCATAGACCTATCGATGGCTTGCAGACCATGGCATGAGCATTACCGATCTCCCCCCTTTTCAGTATGACCTCTCTTCCCCCTACATTACCCTCTCTCGTTCGGAGAGGAACAGGATCATCCGTCAGGACCTACTACAGATACACGTCAGGGAGACATGGGTAACACCACGGGAGCCTCTTCCCACAAAGAGGCAACACTACAGAGAGCACTTCCTGATAGTGACAGCAGATGGTTTCATTCAGAGACCACAATACATGGATACATACATGGCACCAGCAGAGAGAGTGGCCATTGGGCAACTCAGAGTATCATCACACCAGCTCTCCCCACCAGAGAGAGGTCGGGCGATTCACGCACACCATGACATGGAGATACGGAGATGTCAGCAGCGCACCCCTGCTGATCTCGACGTGCAGAGCGTTTTGAGGATTGCCACGATGCCTTACCCACCGATGCATTATATCCTACACCCACTCCAGGCATTTAGAGGGTTATGACACGACCTCCCCTCCCCTCCCTATGCATATCATATTTGTATCTCACCTATTGAGCATATAGAGTGCATACCCATAGCACCCCACACCCTAAACGCCTGCTATTATCCACTCCTTTTATACTCTGTTTTGTACTCACACTTTATTTTCCTTTTGGGACAACAATGGATTGGATCATACTAATGTATATGTGTTGTCTCATAGGCCGATTTTGGCCTCTAATTAACGTTAAAAAGTCTTTCTTTCTCTCTCCCTCTCTCTCTCTATGTGTGTGTGTGTGTGAGAGACTCCTTTGAGGAGGATTGCCACTTCGGTGGGATCTGGCAGAGATCTTAGATAGGATCTGGTAGCCAAGAGCACCACGACACTAGAAGTGCCTGACAACCAGCTAAGGAGGGAGAGAGAGGGGAAAAATATTCCATCATAATGGTTTACTTTTTCAAAGGGCAAGAAGGTTTATGCACTCGAGAATGAGGATATCCATCTACAAGTTTTGCACAAGTATCATGATGCTCCTAGCATAGGACACCTGCTAAAGTATTTGGGACGTACACATTTATGATTACATATGCATAGTTGTTTCTGATGCATTTTTGACTTCTGACTTGTGACGGCTGACTGGGAAGGTAAAATGTTTTTGGACTGTATCTGATACCGCCCAAAATTTTTACAAAAAAGCTTTAAAAAAATAATAGGGACACCATGTGTCATATATGAATCAATGGCATTAATTTTACATCATTGAACTCATGAAAAAGACATTAGATTAATCACTCATGATAAAACATAAATTATTCACAACATGTAATCATGAGTGATTAATCTTTCTAATGATTAATCATGAATGATTACAATTGACAAAATGTAATCACTAACAATAAAGACTAAAAAACATAGACTTTAGTCTATAATATGAGGCATATCATACATGTGAGTGGTAACATGGATGTATAATGAATCATAATGAAATGAGAGCATGCAACATATCCTCATCTGCTACATGATCATCATTATCAATAGCAGCAACATTATCATCATCCTCCTCAATAGTGCAGTCAGATATGTGCAAAAAGCTTTAGCAAGGATGCTAATGGATCTCAAAATTGAGGGCGATTCCAAGACCTTTCTTTTGAGAAACTTGTAATGTGTGGTTTTGAACCCTTAAATTAGTTGTTCTCTTATTGTCTGCAAGATGTAGGATTCTTGACTCAAACCCAAGAAGAGATTCAAATTTTCCCTCAACTCCGTCAATAATCCTATATCTCTGTTATGGGATTCTTTGTGGACTGGTTGGATGGCTTTTTCACATGGATTTTCTCCTCGGATTATTGTAGGGCTTAATTGAGAGTAATTGAAGAGCAGAAAGCACCTTAATCATCTTAATCATCTGTATTTTTGTGGTAAAACAGATTATGCTACATTCCAGCCTGAAACCAATGAATCACACTTCAGCATTACATGTATAGACTAAAAAGTCACTGTTCATTCTATAGACTGTACCTTCTCTCAACCTACTTTAACCACTCTTATCACATCCAACTCACCTGTGCAACAGTGCAGGCTGCAGCCTACAACTATTACCTGTATGATTCATCTTTGTTCATTCATGTGCGTCAATTTTTGCCAGTCAATGTGTACAGATCGCCTTTCAAACTGTTCAAATTGGAGCTTTGGGTAGATCTCTGTTGAGGGCCGTAGGCTAGAGGTGCTTAGTGCAGACCATACACAATCAGTGCACAAGTGGCAAGGAGTTCAACATTCAAGAGTGCTAAGCATGGTAGAACTTGAAAATGAAACCTCGGCCTGTTAAAGTTTGGTTTGACAATTTTCTGCATTAGTCAAGTCAGAAACAAGTCAAGAAAGGACATTAGAGGTCAGAAGTCAGGTAAGTCAGGAAAAGGTTGCTGACATGTCAGGTTACAACATGGTACATACACACTCATGTCACTTGTCATCTTAGAAAGCAAAATCCACTATGTAGACCATTGCACATAGGAAACAATAGTACATATTTATGAGCATTGAGAAGACACCCATGATAATTGTTTTTATAACCATTTTTAAGTAATAGAAAGCCCTTGGTAGAGGTATGTGCATTGACAAAATCATGTTTTTTGTGTTCTTGTGTAGCTACCATATCAAGCCTATGTCTAATTATCCATCTCCACGATGAGTCCATTTTCCATTATGATCCATCCATGAATGTTCCATGTAGCTATTCTCATGTTGCAACATGAAAGAGGTTACAGAGAATTATCTGATGGTCTGCTCGATTCCTCCAAAATCTAAGTGATGACGAGTAGACAGAGAGCTCTTTGTGCAAAAAAAGGAAGAAGAAGATGAAGATAAAGAAATGCATACAAGTTTGATAGAAGTCATTATCTTGAAATGTGAGTTAGAACCTTATTTTTATTAAAATGAAGACTTTGGTCATGTCTAATATTAAGAAGCCAAGCTGACCATAAATCATTGCAAATCATAAAAATGTATATATCTCCCAAATTTGGGGCCAAAAAATATAATAAAGACATGTCTAAAAAGCTCTCGAAGAGAGCTATTATTGAAAGGTCAACGAGTCTTCATCCCTGACAACCTCCCACTTTAAGGACCAAGCAGGCTCCTTTAAGCTAAGTGACTCCCACCATCTATATACATACCTGGTGTTGAGCCTTTGGTAGGCACTTTATCAGAGCATCGACAAGATTATGTGATGTGGTTACCTGACTGATGTATCATGTGATAATGCCATCCTCTTAAGTACTTCTCTAATGAAGTGACATCATACCTCTATATGCTTTGTGTGGCCATGAATCATGGCATTCTTTGCCATACAAATCGCACTCTAACCAAACTCATCCATAGATGTGCTAACCAAATGGCTTCTCTGGAAGCCTCTATGACTGAAATATACTCAACCTCTATAATAGATATTGCTACTATCCTTCTTGAGCACCGTGAAATCACACCTCATGTACGAGATATAAATGTTTATAACTCCCCAATTTGGGTCAAAATATATAGATATATTTGAAAATCTCTCGAAGGAGCGATCTACCAATGAAGAGAATCAGAGAATGGAAAAAGAGAGGTGAAAAGAGAGTGAGAGGTTGGTAAGAAAGAGGTTGCGGAGAGCTATGTGGTGGTCTGCTTGGTTGCTCCAAAAACCAAGGGAGTGGACTATTGCATGAGGAGAGAGAAAGTAGAGAGAGAAAGCTATGCAAGAATTTGGAGAAAAAGATGGAGAAGCTGAAGTTGAAGCAGTCCCATTCAAGTTATGAGTGTTTTGGGACTAAGTCTTATTGATAGTGACTTTTAGGTCATTTGGGCATGTTCACACATGGCCAATGACCAAAAATCATAAAGATAATGTAAATGTCTATAACTCCCCAATTTGGCATCCAAAAAATATAACAACAATATGTATGAAAAGCTCTCAGAGAGAGGTATCACTTGGAAGGGTTCAAAATATAAAAAGGGCATCGCCAGATTTGTGGATAGGCACGATAGTATGCTATGTCCAGTCCTCTGGGAAACCCTCCCCTATAGCCCGGTTGAAGACGTGTGCAATCAACGGGGATATAGTGGAGGCTGCGTAGATGAGGTGCTCGCTCTGTAAACAAGTATGGTCGGCAGCCCGCCTCTGCTGCATACGACGTATGGCCCTCTCCACCATTGCTGTAGTAAAGAAAGAAGTGTGTGTGGGTCGAGGCTCAAGTGGATGTGGGATGGGTGGTTGTAGAGGCACATCATATAATCGTGTTGCATAATCTCGCCAAATGTGTGGGTCCTCAATGGGTGTGGTTGGACAAGGCTCGCGGAGAGCACGCCATGCTGTCGCACTATCCATGCTCATGAATAGACGGTATAACTCGAGCTGTTGTGCCTCCTCGAATGCCCGCCGCTTTCGATGGGTCAGTGCCTTCATCTATCTGCTGGCCTCTCTCTCTGTAATCTCTCCCAAGGCTTATCGCGCATGTAGATGTCTATAAAGTGCTCTGCACTCATCATCATACCAACTTTTCTGGGGTCTAGTCCCAGGGGGAGGGATACGTCCTCTGTGAGTGGTGTGTGGGATGGAGCCGATAGCTGAGGTGTGTAAGATGGATGAGATATGTGAGGTGAGAACTTATAGGGGAGTGGACGGGTGTAGTAGGCATATGCTGCGCTCGACCTCAGATGAGTATAGAGGAGCTAGCTCACGTATGAAGTGAATGGTGGTGTATGGGGTACATGTGATAGGTCTATGTGGGGTTCTATCCCCAACGATGGAGAGGGAGAGGTATGTGTGATAAGCTCCGATGGGTATGGGTGGGATGGTGTAATGAGGTGGGTGGCCTCCTTGGATCCCAAGACATAGTCAACTGTGCTCCCTCCTTCCCCAATAGACCCATGTGGCATGCAAGTCAAGCCTCCTGAAGTAGACCACTGGGCCATCCCGTTATAGATGACGAGATGGTGTTGAGATCCAAGCCTAAGTAAATGTAGTCCATATGCTCTGATAGGAGCTCTGTCTGCAGAGTTTCTCATGATAGTCTCCTCATCATTCATGTAACGTATGTAGTGCGTGTAGATCCTCCTCATCATATGTCTCGCACTGCTCACTGCGTGTGCGGGCTTTGAAGTCTCCCATGAGAAAAACTTCACCACGCGTGGAGTACTCCATGATCTCATATGATAGACATGCATAAGGTGAGGTCTCCCCCGATGAAGAGTCATGCTCAATGGATGCGAAACGAGATCCTGTGGGGGCGAAATAGCATATGGCTATGTCAATGAAACTATCATGTGATAGCTCAAGGCGGATCCACATGTATCCGGCCTGTGGGTCGCGGGCCATGATCTGTAATCTACTATGTAGCCCATGTCGAAAAAGTATGGCCACCCCTCGTGAGCCACGGGATGTGTGCTGTCATGTGCATCCTTGGTGTAGAGACTCCCACTGGAATCCATGTATGCGGGGCAATCCTCTCTCTGGACTCTCATGTGTCTCTACAAGTAGGATGATGTCATGACCTCTCATCACCTCCTCGAGTCTCTCTGGGTGTGTCCATAGGTCTCTGTTGAGTTCCAGACTTCCAAATGGATCTCTTCTCGTGTCCCACAGGCCGCAAGTCCCTATGCGATGACCTTGGCCTCTATGATGACTTGACCATCTCTATAGGATGCTCGTTTCCCCTCTTTGCGAGCTTGGTGTACTCTAGGCATACATACACGCCTATGTGCGACTTGCATTTTGGTAAGGTCGTCATCGAGATCGAGATCGAGATCGAGAGAGAGAGAGAGAGAGAGAGAGAGAGAGAGAGAGAGAGAGAGAGAGAGAGAGAGAGAGAGAGAGAGAGAGAGAGAGAGAGAGAGAGAGAGAGAGAGAGAGAGAGAGAGAGAGAGAGAGAGAGAGAGAGAGAGAGAGAGAGAGAGAGAGAGAGAGAGAGAGAGAGAGAGAGAGAGAGAGAGAGAGAAAGAAAGTCATATTAACGTCTTTTGGAGGCCAAACTTGGCCTATGAGACAAAAACCATGTACAAGTGTAGTAACCCTGTGTAGAAGATAAAATGAAATAAAAAGTATATCGCTACACAAAGCTATATAGGGCTGGAAAAGGCTGGGGAGACGTGGCTCTGACTCTGCAGATAGTGGCCACCTAATACATGGGGGGATCCAAAATGTGAGTAAAACTCCCTAGCTACTGGTGATGGGTGGAGGTGGGTGTAGTATGTGGTACATCGGTGGTGGTCTGAGTGCCTCTTGAAGGAAGACAACCCAGGGGGTGGTGGTACGCCTATGCTCCATCATGTGGTCGTAGGCAATCTTGATGCGTGAGATATCCTCCTGATATAGTCGTGGTCGACGATATCCGCCCATGCGTGGTCGGCGCCGTGCTCTCTGTGCTTCTGCCTGGTGTAGCGTGAGCCCTATAGATGGACCTCTCTGATGTAGCTCAACTCGCTGAAAGAACTGCGTAATGGTCTGCTGGGTACTCACCCGTGGCTGATGTATGGGCTGTAGTGACCGCTCTCGCCTCTCGTATGCTGCTGTGAGAAAGCGTCCCAAGCGTCTCTGGTTTCCCATAGTCATGCACAGCTGGAATGACTCCTCGATCTGGAACTGTGCTCGTAAGTCTAAGTATGCTGGACATCTGATAACAAAATGCTCCTCACTCTCTACCTCTGTCTGGCATACTGGGCACCACCTCTCCTCACGGGGGACTCCCCTGGACCGACCCCTCTCAATCTCGAGCTGATGTGATGAAACCTGGAGCTGCCCAATGACGACTCGTAGGTGGTGGGGAAGGTAGGTCTGCATGTATCTCGAGATCTCGATGAAGCCCGTGCCCGATATATGTAGAAAATGCTCGCAGTAGTAGAGCATTTTCGGTGGCAATGTACCCCTAGGGCTCACCCATGTCCTCTGTATGTATGGATGCCATATCTCCTTACGAATGATCCTATTCCTCTCTTGATGAGAGAGCGAGTAGGTGGGTGCATGAGAGTCGTACTGTAGTGGTGGTAGCCTGTCTATGTCAAAGCCATGGTGGGCAAGCCAGTCTCGTGTCTGTGCATACCATGAGGAGGTGTCGCCTGCTAATGCCATATCACGTGATGCCTCGAAAGCACGATAAGCAATGCGCTCTGTATCCATGCTCCGAAGTCTGTGTAATAGGCATACTGTTTGGAATAGTGCCTCAACTAGCATCGGTGGTGCAGCGAGCTCTGCTCTAATGATATCATGTGGTACTGAAGGCTTGCTGCGGATAAGTCTGGCAATCATGAGGGGGAGAGAGAGAGAGAGAGAGAGAGAGAGAGAGAGAGAGAGAGAGAGAGAGAGAGAGAGAGAGAGAGAGAGAGAGAGAGAGAGAGAGAGAGAGAGAGAGAGAGGGAGGGAGGGAGGGAGGGAGGGAGGGAGGGAGGGAGGGAGGGAGGGAGGGAGGGAGGGAGGGAGGGAGGGAGGGAGGGAGGGAGGGAGGGAGGGAGGGAGGGAGGGAGGGAGGGAGGGAGGGAGGGGGGGGGGGGGGGGAGGGAGGGAGAGAGAGAGAGAGAGAGTTTTTACGTCTATTAGGAGGCCGAACTCGGTCTATGAGACAAATCAATATACATAGGTGCATCTTCTGTCAATCAGAAAAGATAAAAAGTTCTGAGAAAGCTGGTAAAGCTGATATAGATATCTGTAATATGCATGTAGAGATACCCATAAAAAAGGGGGGGGTTTTATGGAGTGCTATATCTATAGTCTATATGTAGAAGGGTAGTACAAGCATGAGAATGCATCTGAACGACTAACTAGCTCCATCATGTACTAGTAGGCAGGTGTAAGTGATGGTTAGTCCAAACAGCGGAACAAGTGCATTACAAGTAATGGTGCAACACCTTCAGTGCATGAATTTTTGCTAACAATTCCCTCTCGTGTGGTGTATGGTCTTTGGACACCAGTGAGCTTGCAAATCTCAAAAGCCATTGGGTGGCCCTCGTAGAGAGTGATCTCCATAGCAAACTCACTAGCATCTGCCACCACCACCACAGAGAGATCTCGATAGCAAACTCACTAGCATCTGCAACCACCACAGAGAGCTTCGATGGATCCACTTTCTGCAAAATTGGTGCGGACGTGACTAGATGTTTGAGTTTGTGAAAACAGTGATCCAATTCATCATATGCCCATTGGACTGGTGGATTGGCACTACACTTGCTACTATGGGCTCCCTTCAATAACCTAGTAAAGGAATGCTCTATGCAAGCATTGTCCTTGATTGAGTTTCCTAAAGAACTCAACGAATTCTAAAAAGGCCTTCTCCTGTTTGATGGTACAGAGGATTGACTAATCATCAATCTAGCACGATTTATATCTTATCTGCATCAATGTTAATGGCATCACGTGAGATGACATGTCCCAAATAAAGTAACTCAGTGCAAAAAAATTCACAGTTAATCTTTTTTGTATACAAAGAAAGAAAGAAAGAAAGTGTTTTTACATCTCTTAGGAGGCCGAATTCGGCCTATGAGACAAATCAATGTACATGGGTGTGTCTTCTGTCAATCGTAAAAGATAAAAGTGCCGAAAAAACTGGTAAAGCTGACATAGATCTCCATAGTATGCATGTGGAGATATGCATGAAAGTGGGGGGGTGTATGGAGTGCTTTATCTATGATAGTCTATATGCAAAAGGGTAGTACAAGCGTGAATCTTGCATATCCGCTCCTCTCTGGGAATGTCTGCGGCTGTGCAAGTCTCAATCTCTAGTCGGTGTGATGAGACCCTCAACTGCCCAATCGCTACCCTCGAGCTATGGGGCATGTAAGTATCCATGTAGCGTGTTTCGCTGGATGAAACCATCCGCTAGTATGGAGGCTGAAGTCTGCATTGAGACAAATCAAGTATACATGTGTATGTTTCCATTTGTTGGAAAGAGAGACGGGAACAAACTAAACTAGTATAAGATGGCAAAGACTCTGGTGCATGATGTGATTTGTGGTTTGGTCGAGATGCAGCTTTGGGACTATGCATATACACATGTCTATATTCTTAAGGTAGTACAATGATATATATAGCTGATTGAGTTCGCATTTTTGGCATCCCCAATTCTTAGCTTTTAGTTCGATTCAATCCTTACATGAATCTTATGTAGGGTTTGTTGTTACAAATGTACATTTATTTTTCATCGAATTGTGCCACCTTCGCAAATATTGAGCGACGAGGCATATGAACATTACATACCTAACCACCTTGGCACCTTGCATGTGTATGCATTAAGCTAGCTAGCTCCATCTTGTATTAAGAAGGGAATTGTAATATGTGGTACATATGCAACTGTTGTGTGGCTTTGATCGTCGTAGTATGTGGGAGGGTTTTTCTTGTCAGTGGGTTTGGGAGTGTAAGGGTTTTGGTCCTTTTGAAAAGTTCTGTAAGTTGTCAATGTCTCCTCTCCATGGAAATCTCTTTGTGGCTTCAGGAGTATCTCTGTGCCTGAACCCAAGCTCTTGTTGGAAGTGAGGTAGGTCCAATAATAATTCACAGGATCTTTCGAACTTGAACATTAAGCGCACACACACCTTGAACCAGATAAGCCAGATAAATGACTACGAAAATAGACAAGAGACAAGAGAAGTGAAACGAGTAACAAGGGGCTACTCTAAAATAATAATCCTTGATGAAATAATAACTATACAATGTGTGTGGTAATCAAATTTTGAATATAAAGCTGAATGTAAAAGGGTGCTAGGTACAAATGTAGTTGAGAAGTGTGCCAAAGAGGTACACAAAATTGAATGTGTGCTGGAAATAGAAGAAAAATAGGACTGTTTATGGGTGAAACAGCCTATGTGCTTGAATTAGGGCAAAATTCCAAAACCCTAACAGAATTTAGGGTTTCTCCTCTGAAATGTGCAGATGCAAGACTTTCTCCTCTTGAGGTAGTAGGCAATAAAACTTGGTACAGCAGTAAGATTTGAAGAATAACTGAAATTCAGCAGCAGCTTACAATATTCAGCATGCATACACTTGGAAAGTGTGCGAGAAGAAGAGGGAAGCAACAAAACACCCAAAAACAACTCCAAATAGAAGCTTCACAACCTCATGGGGAAGCACTTCCACCAAGAGTAACTTGAGAAGTGATGAAGTAATGCTTTTTGTGCCTGTAGGGCTGTCTTTATATAGCATTAAGGCCAAAAAACGAAATGTGTAGTGAAAAAGATAAGAAAGTATGCTTTTTCACAATTTGTGTTATTTTGTACGAAATTGATTTTTTAATTTAAAATTTTGCGAATGCTGATTTTTAGGTTAAACATCCTAATTCTCAGAAATAAAATAGTTTTTCTTTATCAAGAAATTAAGCTGTACTGAATGGTGTATTCACATTTTAAAAATCATATTTTTGAAAATTAGGGTTTAGTTTTTGGAGGCTTTTTAGGTCCCATATGGCCAAATCTTCTATACCAATCATTAGCTCTTCATGAGAACTATAAGAATATGCAAAAACATTTTTAATCATTTTGACTTTTTTTTTTAAAAATTAGGGTCTGTTGGAAATTAGGGCCACACCCCTTACTAGGAAATTGTTTTCCAATTCCCCTCTCAATGTCATATCGGGATAAGATTCAGTAATGTGCATAACTTCTCATGTCTGTCCCTCGATAATGCCTTAGGAAAAATATTTTCAACATTGTCACTTCTAGGAACATAAATAAGCTGAACGTGCATCTTAGATACTTGCTCAGGAATATAATGATAATTATTTCAATATGCTTTGTCCTTGAATGATGAATAAGATTTTTTGCAATAGCAATAACACTTGGGCTATCTGAATTTATCTGCATAGGAAGATGAACATAAACATCACGATAACTTAGAATTTTCTTCAATCAGATGGCCGCAAGTATAGCTGCACAGGAAGCCTTAATACTCTGCATCACTTGAAGATGTAGCCATTGTTGGTTGTTGCTTAGAGTGCCAAGAAATAAGACATTACCCAATAAAAAAGTAATAGCTACTTGTAGATCTTTGTGCGTTTGTGTCACTTACCTGATCAAAATTTGCAAATCTTTGAAGTATAAAATGTGGTGACTTAGGAAAAACCATAGCATAATTTATACTTCCTTTCAAATATTTGAAAATTTCTTAACAACTTTCCGATGAATTTTTAGAGATTTGTGTTTGAACCTTGATACTTGAGAAATAATGAACTCAATGTCAAGACTTGTATTACATAAGTAACTAAACATCAAACTTCTTGACTATAAAGAGTAACATTGAAGGGTTATGAATTTGTTTTTGCTTGTAATGACACATTAACATCCATAGGAGTCTACATAGGTTTAGAATCTAACATTTCAAACCTTTCTAAAAGTTTCTCAATGTATTCTACCGTGCCATATTGATACAAATTACAATTATCCTTGTATATGAATTCAATGCCAAGATAATAATGTAAAAATCCAAGATCATGAACATCAAAGACTTTTGTAAGCTTGGGAGAACCAAAAACTTTGAAGTAATTCACATTGGGTTTTTTACCATATTATGCTTCATAAGGTGCAATCATTTTTAAAGCTTTCGTGAAAGCTCTATAAAAAATGTGATTAGTTGTATGGATAACATCAAACCAAAACTTATGTGAAAAGTTCTTTGAAGATAACATACTACGTGCCATTTTTACAATGTACTATTCTTTCTCTCTACAACACCATTCTGCTATGGAGTATAGCAATACTCAATTGATGAGAAATACCTTTGTCTTCAAAAAATGACTTGAAGTCATTAGACATGTGTTGTCCTCTATCACTTCTTAAAATTTGGATTTTTGACTGATTTTCATTTTCAACTATAGCAACAAACTTCTTGAATGTAGCAATTTTTTTGACTTTGCTTTCAATTCAAATACCCAAGAATATTTAGAAAAATCATCAACAGATGTGACAAAATACTTGAAACCATGCAAATAGTATGCTCTCATAGGTCCATTCATATCTAAATTAATTGTCTACAAGCTTTCTTGTGGTTGTGATAAAGCCATACTTCTTGAATGGTAGTTTATGTAACTTTCCTTCAAGACATACTTCACATGAACGTGCATTACCTTGCAAATGAAAAGTTGGCAAATTTTCAATCATACCTTTTGAGAGCTATATAGCTTATATGACCAAATCTTGCATGCCCTAACTTCGTGTTTTCCTTCTGAATAGAAGACCTAGTAAGATTAGCATGGTTGTTTTTTGACAAACCAAAGATGCCACTTCTATTTTCACTTTGTAATAGTCAATGGAAGGATTTGACATGAATTCTTCTTCAAAATCACTTTATAACCATCCGATAGAAAAGTTGAGATAGAGAGTAATTCTTCTTGATACCTGGCATATACAAAACATTTGAAATTATAAAGTTAGCACCTTCTCTTGATTTAAGTGTGACTTCTCCCACACCAACAATATCCAAATCATGACCATATGCTATGGTCACTCTTCTATCTTAAGAGTTAGCAAGTGATGAAAATACCTTCTTGCAACTTGTCGTATGTGCTAGAAATCCAGTGATATGGGGAAACCTTCCACGGGATCCCACTTGTAGGTTAAAAAAAGTCAAATCAGTTGGTCAAAAGCTTAGTCAAACAGGTAAAAAATGATTAAAAAGTGGTAGAATTTTATGGAAGATTGTGAAAGTACTCATCAAGAGTTTTCCAGTAATATATAATACATAGCCATTTGACTAGTATAGCTAGGTCAATAAGCAACCCCTAATTTCAGAGTTTACTTTGAAAAACAAAATTTTATGTGAAAAGCAAATTTAAAGTTTGACTTAAATATTAAACATAGATCAAAAGACATAAATAATATATCCAACATATAAAAAAGAAAAAAAAAATCTTAAAATTGAGGTTTTCGGAAAATTTGACTGGAATTTGCCTTTTTGGAAACCCTAGTTTTACGTTTTTTGGACTATTAAAAGTATGGTTTTGATATTTTATATATAGACAATGTTCTTGGATAGTAAACTCAACCACTTGAAGCATACTAGAGCTTTGAGAAGGTGGTCTTCCAACTTGAAGGAGTTGGAGTTTCGGTTCTTTATCATCTTCAAGGTGAGCAACAACTTAGAGCTTATCTATTTGGAAGAGATCATCTTCAACTATGGAGATTGCGGAGTTATAAGCAATTCGTATCTCATGCGTATTATCTATCCTACCTTGTAACTTCATGTACCTCACTTTGCAATGTATGGAATATATTTGGAGTTTGGCTGTGTCAATCTCTCTCATGTCTTATCTATTCTCCATTTTGGCTCGATTTCCTTTGTACCTCTATGTTGATTGTGGGCCTAAAATCCAACAATATGTTTAATAGCTCCGGAGTCAAAAATCCAAGGATTCTTTGATATTGCTATCAACATTGCTTGATCAAAAGACACTTCTTCTATGCTAACACATGCAAAAGATTCTTCTTCAGAAGATGATTTACCTTTTGCTACCACTTCAACATTGTTATTTGAACCTCTCTTCTTTTCATTGAAAATTCTCTTTCTGCATTCTCCAATAAGATGACCTGATTTCTTGCAATAATGGCATATTACCTTCTTTAGGTGTAGATATGGATGATGAAACAACTTCTTCTTCCTTTTCCTATGTCTGTTTGGGCACAAATTGAAGCAGCGGGCTTCTTGGAAGAAGAGCCAACATCTTCAACCAACTCCCTTGGTGTCAGTTACTTAACATTGATAATATTCCACAAGTCCTTGGAAACTGTCACATTCATCATCATGAAACTCCACATAAGATAGTTAGACATTCCATCAATTTTTTTTTCTTGTTCCAATCTATCTTTATAATCACTCATCTTAGGAATAAGTTATGTATGTGCACAAAGCTCTAATACCAAATGTTGGAAGTGAGGTAGGCCCAATAATAACTCATAGGATCTTTGCAACATTTGAACCTTAAGCACACACACCTTGAACCAAATAGGGTAAATGAATGGCAAAAGAAATAGACAAGAGACAAGAGAAGTGAAACAAGTAGCAAGAGGCTACTCTAAAGTAATAATACTTGATGAAATAATAATTATACAATGTGTGTGTGCCCAGCTTATGTAATCACGCTATCCATGCTCTCCTGCTGTTAGGCTGAACCAAGTCCTGATGAATATCTCCATGCTTGTGAGTGTAAGAGAGGGTGCCTCCAAGGAGTACTAAGGAAATTTCTCGATGCTAAAACCATGTTTTGGAACCATGTTGTCATCTATCCATACCAGCATGTTGTGTCTCCATGCAAGGCTTATTAATGAGAGAGAGAGAGAGTGTGTGTGTGTGTGTGTGTGTGTGTGTGTGTGTGTGTCTGTCTGTCTGTCTGTCTGTGTGTGTGTGTGAGAGAGAGAGAGAGAGAGAGAGAGAGAGAGAGAGAGAGAGAGAGAGAGAGAGAGAGAGAGAGAGAGAGAGAGAGAGAGAGAGAGAGAGAGAGAGAGAGAGAGAGAGAGAGAGAGAGAGAGAGAGAGAGAAAGTCATATTAACGTCTTCTGGAGGCCAAACTTGGCCTATGAGACAAAAACCATGTACAAGTGTAGTAACCCTGTGTAGTAACCATGTACGAGAGAGAGAGAAAGAAAGAAAGACTTTTTAACGTCTATTAGAGGCCAAAATCGGCCTATGAGACAAAACATATACATCAGTATGATCCAAACCACTGTGATCCAAAACGAAAATAAAGTGTGAGTACTGCAAACGGGTATAAAAGGAGGGATAGTAGCTGGCATCAAGGGTTTGGGGTGCTATGGGTATGCACTCTATATGCTCAATGGGTGAGATACAAATATGATATGCATAGGGAGGGGAGGCTCGATGGTATCACAACCCCCTAAATGCCTGGAGTGGGTGTAGGATATAATGCATCGGTGGGTAAGCATCATGGCGATCCTCAAAATGCTTTGGGTGTCCAAATCGATAGGGGTGCGCTGTTGACGTCTCTGTATCTCCATGTCATGGCGTGCGTGAATCGCCTGAATCTCTCTCTGATGTGGACGAGCTCTCCGGACAAGGGGTCTCGGTCGTCGATGCTGTCGTCTAAGCTCCTTTGCTCTGTGTAATGTGACACCCCGCATCGAACTGGGCCCTCGAGTGTATGTGGGTCTGAAAAAATCTGTAATATAAGTCTGAGGGGGGGGGGCCAGGTGTATCTCCATCCGCTGCTGGAGGAGTGATGCGCGGTGGTGCTGGAGCTCTACTAGGAAACGACCTAGAGGGCGCTGGTCCTCTGTCCCCAATAAAGCCCTGATCTCTCTAGGCCCATTGAAGAGCTGTGGGTAGCGGTCTCTGATGTCCTCATATGCCTGGCATCTACATGTGTAGTGCTCCTCGTCCTCCACCTCCTCTCTACATATCCTGCATAATCGCTCATCCCTGGGGGTATGTGTGGCTTGCCCAATCTCAATCTCGAGCTGGTGTGAATCTGAGCTGCCCAATGGCCACTCTCTCAGCTGGTGCCATATATGTATCCATGTATCGTGGTCTCTGAATGAAACCATCCGCTGTCACAGTCAGGAAGTGCTCTCTGTAGTGTTGCCTCTTTGTGGGAAGAGGCTCCCGTGGTGCTATCCATGTCTCCCTGACGTGTATCTGTAGTAGGTCCTGACGGATGATCCTATTCCTCTCCGAACGAGAGAGGGTAATGTGGGGGGAAGAGAGGTCATACTGAAAAGGGGGGAGATCCGTAATGCTCATGCCATGGTCTGCTAACCATCGGTAAGTCTGTGCATACCATACTCTCTCATGCCCTGTCTCTGCCAAATGTCTAGAGCTCTTAAATGCAAGCCTGGTGAGTCGGCTAGTGGGGAGCTCTCTGACTCTCAGAATAAAGGTCACCAACTGGAAGAGGGCCTCCACTAGCATCGGTGGTGTGCCAAGCTCAGCTCATATAATGTCATGTGGAACGGAGGGCTTGCTGCGCAGCAAGCGTGATATCATGGTGATCTGGGGCCTCTCAATCTGTGTCCACATCGCCTCTGTGATCCCTAGTGCCCATACTGCTGCTGCGTACATCAATGCGGGTGTCACTAGAGTGTCAAAGAGCCACCCCTTAGTCCGGGGCTCATGAAAATGTGTCTGAAAGCAGCGTCTCTCCAATCCTGCAAGTGCCGCATAACCTCGCGTCAATCTATCTCTCGTGCCATGGAGAATACCCCTGTGCTGCCCGAGAAGGTGATACCTAGGTAGACGTAGGAGTCCACTACCTCTATCTGTCCTCCAGCTGCTGTGAAAGAGGCGCGATGGCGTACTGTCCTGGAGGTATGGAATATCATGACCTTGGTCTTGCCAAGGTTCACTGTGAGTCCTCTCTCCATGCAAAAGGTATCGAGCGCATGTAAATGTGACTGCAACCCCTCCTCTGACTCTGAGAGAAGGACAATGTCATCAGCATATAATAGGATATGTACTGGAGTACCTCCGATGTCTCCTCCTCTCCCTCCTGCTCGCTGTATATACTCCGTGATCTCGTCGATGTAGAGACCGAAGAGAGTGGGTGAGAGGGGGCAACCTTGTTTCACACCAATTGTGCTAACAAGGCTGTCTGATAGACCACCGGGGCAGCGTACCCTGCCTGTGACTCGTGCATACAAAGCGTGGATGGCCCATAGCATGTCTGATGGAAGCTGTAACTCCTGGAGCCTCCGTAGTAGTCTCTCTCGAGGGACCATGTCGAAGGCTTTGCGGAAATCCACAAAGCAACAGTATAGTCTCTGCTTCCTCGCCTTCGCGCTCTCAATCAAGCAACGAAGCACGAAGATGTGGTCGATGGTGGAGAAAGTGCGGCGGAAGCCTGCCTGGCCGGGTGCTCTGATCCCCGCTGCCTCAGCGTGTGTATTGAGCTCTGCCTCTAGTACTGCCCCATAGATCTTGGCCAGGATATGGCCTATCATAATAGTCCTGTAGTTCCCTGGGTCCATCATATCGCCGGACTTATGGATAGGCGTAATGGTATGCATAGTCCATGAGTCGGGTAATCCCTCAACCAAAGCACGGTTGAAGAGATGGGCGATCAAGTGGGAAACTACATCTGTTGCGTATATAAAGTGCTCTCCCTGTAGCCCCGTGTGGTCTGCTGAACGGCCATGCTGTAGCCTATGGATGGCCTGTCGTACCATGCCTCCTGTGAAGAGGGTGGATATCACCGGACGCGGTGTGGAAGGAATCGGTAATGGTGGCTGTCCTGGGATGTCATATAACCTCTGGGCGTAGGTGTGCCAGGTCGAAGGATCTGCTATGGGTGTAGGTGGACGTGGCTCACGTAGTGCCCTCCACGCGGTGGCACAATCCCTACTCTTGAGAAGGTCGATCAACTCTGCCTCCTGTCGCTCCTCGAAAGCTCGCCGCTTTCGGCGTGTGAGGGCTCGCATCTGTCGTCGTGCCTCCCTCTCTGTGATGGATCCCAAGAGACTCTGTGCTCTGAGATGTCGGTATAGTCGCCTACACTCCTCATCGTACCATCTATTCTTGGATGTATGTCCCAGCCGTGTCGGATGTGCAGTGCTGTGGGTGGTGTATGGGAAGCTGAGAGTAGCAAATGTATGGAGGATCGAGGAGAAGTGGGCGGTGAGGGTGTCCAAGGAGGCAGAGGGATCAAGAGAGTAGATGCGTTCTCGAACATGGGAGCTATAGATATGTGCTAGCTCATGTCTAAAGTGAATGGTGGTACGGGCTCGTGGCTGTGTGGTGACGAGGTGGGGTATGCATGGAGAGAGAGAGAGAGAGAGAGAGAGAGAGAGAGAGAGAGAGAGAGAGAGAGAGAGAGAGAGAGAGAGAGAGAGAGAGAGAGAGAGAGAGAGAGAGAGAGAGAGAGAGAGAGAGAGAGAGAGAGAGAGAGAAAGAAAGAAAGAAAGTCATATTAACGTCTTCTGGAGGCCAAACTTGGCCTATGAGACAAAAAACCATGTACAAGTGTACTACACCCTGTGTAGAAGATAAAATGAAATAAAAAGTATATCGCTACGCAAAGCTATATAGGGCTGGAAAAGGCTGGGGAGACGTGGCTCTGACTCTGTAGATAGTGGCCACCTAATACATGGGGGGATCCAAAATGTGAGTAAAACGCCCTAGCTACTGGTGATGGATGGAGGTGGGTGTAGTATGTGGTACATCGGTGGTGGTCTGAGTGCCTCCAGAAGGAAGACAACCCAGGGGGTGGTGGTACGCCTATGCTCCATCATGTGGTCGTAGGCAATCCTGATGCGTGAGATATCCTCCTGATATAGTCTTGGTCGACGATATCCGCCCATGCGTGGTCGGCGCCGTGCTCTCTGTGCTGCTGCCTGGTGTAGCGTGAGCCCTATAGATGGACCTCTCTGATGTATCTCAACTCGCTGAAAGAACTGCGTAATGGTCTGCTGGGTACTCACCCGTGGCTGATGTATGGGCTGTAGTGACCGCTCTCGCCTCTCGTATGCTGCTGTGAGAAAGCGTCCCAAGCGTCTCTGGTCTCCCATAGTCATGCACAGCTGGAATGACTCCTCGATCTGGAACTGTGCTCGTAGGTCTAAGTATGCTGGACATCTGATAACAAAATGCTCCTCACTCTCTACCTCTGTTTGGCATACTGGGCACCACCTCTCCTCACGGGGGACTCCCCTGGACCGACCCCTCTCAATCTCGAGCTGATGTGATGAAACCCGGAGCTGCCCAATGACGACTCGGAGGTGGTGGGGAAGGTATGTCTGCATGTATCTCGGGATCTCGATGAAGCCTGCGTCCGATATATGTAGAAAATGCTCGCGGTAATAGAGCATTTTCGGTGGCAATGTATCCCTAGGGCTCACCCATGTCCTCTGTATGTATGTATGCCATATCTCCTGACGCATGACCCTATTCCTCTCTTGATGAGAGAGCGAGTAGGTGGGTGCATGTGAGTCGTACTGTAGTGGTGGTAGCCTGTCTATGTCAAGGCCATGGTGGGCCAGCCAGTCTCGTGTCTGGGCATACCATGAGGAGGTGTCCCCAGCTAATGCCATATCACGTGATGCCTGGAAAGCACGATAAGCAATGCGCTCTGTATCCATGCTCCGAAGTCTGTGTAATAGGCATACTGTCTGGAATAGTGCCTCAACTAGCATCGGTGGTGCAGCGAGCTCTGCTCTAATGATATCATGTGGTACTGAAGGCTTGCTTCGGATAAGTCTCGCAATCATGAGGATCTGTGGCCTCTCTAATGCTGTCCATACTGATGTAGCTAATCCCGGCCCCCATATGGCTGCCCCATACATGAGCTCTGGCGTAACCAAAGTGTCAAAGAGCCACCCCTTTGTGCGGGGCTCCTGAAAATATGCCTGGTGGCACTGTCTCTCCATCAAAGCTAGTGCTGCGTACCCATGTGTGATGCGGTCACGGGCTGCCTGAGACATAGAGAAGACCCCTGATGCTGCTGTAAATGTCACTCCCAAGTAAACATATGATCCGACCACCTCGATCGGTCCACCCGCTGCTGTGAACAAACTATGTCTGCGTACCTGTGCTGATGTATGAAAGATCATGACCTTGGTTTTACCAAGGTTTACAGATAACCCTCTTTTTCTGCAAAAGTCATCTAGGCCATGTAGATGATGCTGTAGACCTTCTGTAGACTCTGAAACCAATACAATATCATCAGCGTATAAAAGAATATGGACAATGGATCCCTGTACCTCAATGCCATCTCCCCCCTGCAGCTGTATGTAGTCCACTATCTCATCAATGTAGAGACCAAAGAGGGTGGGTGAAAGAGGGCATCCTTGCTTCACCCCGATAGTGCTAGCAAGTGGATCAGATAAGCCCCCTGGACATCTGACTCTACCAGATACTCTCTCGTATAATGCGTAGATCCCCCATATCATCTCTTCCGAAGCTCCGATATCAAGTAGTCGTCTGAAGAGTCGGTCCCTGGGAACAGTGTCAAATGCTTTGCGGAAGTCCACAAAGCAGCAATATAATCTCCTCTTCCTCACCCTTGCCTGGTCGATCAGGCATCTCAAAGTGAAGATGTGGTCAATCGTAGAGTAATCTCGTCTGAAACCTGCCTGTCCTGGAGCCCTGATACCCTTCCTCTCAGCGAGAGTACTCAACTCTGTCTCTAGTACTGCCCCATATAACTTGGCCAATATAGGGCCAATCATGATCGTCCGGTATGTAGCTGGATCCATAGTATCACCTGACTTATGAATGGGCACTATGGTGTGCTCAGTCCATGAGTCCGGGAACCCTTCAACCAATGCACGGTTGAAGAGGTGGGCAATGAGCGGTGCGAGAGTCGTGCCTCCATAGATGAGATGCTCTGCCTGTAAACCGAAATGGTCATGGGCCCTGCCATGCTGTAGCCGGGCAATAGCGTGTCCCACCATAGTGGGTGTGAAGAAGTCAGAGGTAGTAGGACGTGAGCTCTGCGGTCTGGGAATGGGGGGCTTGTATGGGATCTCGTATAGACTCCGTGCATAGCTATGCCAAGTGCTCGGGTCTCGGATAGGTGTCTCCTGTCTCCTCTCTCTCAAATGTCGCCATGCCACTCCACTGTCTCGACTCATGAGCAGATGGTAAATATCCCAGTACTGTCTCTCCTCCCAATCTCGCCGTTTGCGGCGAGTAAGGCTCTGCATGCGACGCTGTGCCTGTGCGTGTGTAATATCTCCCCTATGCTCTAAAACCCGTAGGTGCTTCCGTAGCTCACGGCAATCTGCATCATACCAGAGGTTCTGGGGCATGGATCCTGTGCGTGGAGGGTGCATATGTGTGCGGTGTGGGAAGCTGTAGAGAGTTGAGTCCTATAGGATGGTGGTGATCTGTGATGTAAGTGTTTCCAAAGGTGAGAGTGGATCGAGGGAGAGTAGGCGAGTGTGTAAATGGTGTGCATAAACGTGTGAGAGCTCGTGTGTGAAGTGTATCGTGGTATGTGTCTCAGTGGGTGAGGGAGGGTCTAATGGAATCGGAGATGCGAGTGTGAGTGTGATAAATGTATGGTCAGCCCCAAGTGGACGTCGTCCAATACTAAGTGAGGTGATGAGTGAAGCCCCAGAGGTGGTACCCAAAATGTAGTCGACTGTGCTCTCACCTCTCCCGTGAGGGAAGCAAGTAAATCCGCCCGAACCTGGCCAACGATTCATCCCATTATATATAACGAGATGATGTCGGCTGCCTAGCTCGAGTAGATGTCTGCCATAGCCGGTGGTGTCCTGACCCATATCTGCCGATACTCTGCTGGTGCTCATCTCATTCGGGTCTCTAGCCCTCATGAGATGTGGGTGATCCATGTCATATGCCTCGCACTGATGTGACTGAGTGCGACCATTGAAGTCTCCTATAAGGAAGACTTCACCTAGTGTGCTGTAATGTAGTATCTCCTCTGAAAGCGCTGTGTATGGTGAGTCTCTGTCTCTGATCGGTCCCCCAAGATCCTGTCCTGCATATTGAGACCCGCCTGGTGGGAAGTAGCATATAGCAATGTAAATCCAACCCCCCTGTGCTATCTCCATGCGAACCCACATGTATCGTGCCTCCTCATCTCTACCTATAATATGGATCCGGCTCTGTATCTCCTGTCGAAATATAATGGCCACTCCTCCCGATCCACGTGCTGTACTCTGTCTCATCGTGGTCCTGAATGCAGATTCCCAATGAAAACCTGCAATGCGTGGTAGACCTCTCTCTGGGCTCTCGTGTGTCTCTGTGATGCACACAAAGTCATGTGATGCCAGGATCTCCTCGAGTCTGTCTGGTCGTGTCCAGAGTGCCCCGTTGCAGTTCCACACTGCTCCTCTGAGTGGTGTCTCATGGTGTAGTGATGTTTCATAGGCCGCGTGGCCCTATTTGATAGGGCGTCCATCTATGAAGACCTTACCATCCCGGTAAAAGGCCTTTCTCCCCTCTCGGCGTGCCTGGAGTATCTGTGGCATGCAAGCACGTCGGTGTGCCACTTGCATCCTCGTGAGGTTCTCGTCCATATAGAGGGCGCCGCCTGGTAGTCCACGTAGTACTGATCGACGTCTAAAGAACGCGGTCCGTGCCTCCTCGGAGCTCATCTTAAGGATGAGTGCTCGCAAACGTGATGTATCCCTCCCAACCCTCCATGCAGCTATGAATGGCATGCTCTCGTATCCAAGTCGATGGCAAATGTCAGTTGCATCGGCCTTTGGTGATGCTCCCTCGGGTAGGCCTGTAATCCGAATGTGAAGTTTTCGAGTGTGTCGAAGCCTCTCCTCCTCAAGTGTATCCTGGACTCGTGTGAGTTCTTCTTTCTGTACGTCTTCCCGAACTTCCTTCTTAACCCTTTTGTGTACTACCACCCACGACTCTCGAGTGGATTCTACCTCCGTTTTGATTTCCTTCTTTATTTCTTCTTTGAGTGTCTCCACGTTGGAGATCTCTCCCTCTTCTTTCAAGTGCTCATAGGCTGTCCTCCAATTGTCTCTTTCTTCTGTGAGAGTCTTTACTTGTTCTTCGAGTCCTTTGACCTTATCCATTACTTGTTCTTCGAGGCCTTTGAACTTTTCCATCATTTTTCGTATCTCCATGTTGAGGTTGCGGTCTGCTTCCTTTTTGGCCTCTTTGAGGGCTTTAGCGATCAGTTCATCCACTTCCCTTCGGTCCATAGGAGCCATTTCAGAGATTAGGTTTAGGTTTCAAATGTTTTTAGAGAGAGCGAAAGAAAAAAGAGAGAGAGAGTTGTGACTGTTTGCAAAGCAGGCTCCAAGTGCCAAACCCTAAATCAGGGTTTTGAAACCCTAAAATCAGAGTCTTCAAACCCTAAAATTAGTGCTTCATCTAAAAGCAGAGAGACATTCGAAGTCATTGCTGAGAGGGGAAGGCTGCAGAACCCTAAAAGCAAAGGTTCGAAACCCTAAAATCCAAGTTTATGCCTCCGGGACAAGCAGATTTAGGTCATCTGGACGGGCAGATTTGGGTCACCTGGACGGGCAGAGACAGAGAGGATTCGGGTACAGTCAGAAGCTGTGTCAGAGGGTGTGCGTCAGATGCTGCTGCGTCAGATGCTGCTGCGTCAGATGTGCGCCAGAGGGTATGCGTCAGAGGCGTCAGAGGGTCTGCGTCAGAGGCGTCAGAGGGCCGCGTCAGAAGAGTCAGAGGCTCTGTGTCAGAGGCTCTGCGTCAGAACGTCAGAGGGATGCGTCAGAGGCGTCAGAGAGATGCGTCAGAGGCGTCAGAGAGAGAGAGAGAGAGAGAGAGAGAGAGAGAGAGAGAGAGAGAGAGAGAGAGAGAGAGAGAGAGAGAGAGAGAGAGAGAGAGAGAGAGAGAGAGAGAGAGAGAGAGAGAGAGAGAGAGAGAGAGATTTGTTGGTTGGTTGGTTGGTTGATTGATTTATTGATTGTAATTTTGAAATCAGAGGTCAGCCAAATGTCTAGCCACTTGACTTCAGAATCTCGAATCTATGCTGAGAAGGCACGAGATCTCAGTAGGCAGGTATGTTAAATAAGTCTTCCTGTTAGTCCAACCAACAGTTATCTTGTTTTTCAGCATTGTTCCTGAAATCAAAGTCTTTCTTCTATAATATGAGGATTTATTTATTTCCTTCTCGTCAAGCATTGATGATTCCCCGTACGCTGTGGCCTTTTTTTCCTCACAAATGGGATATGTTGTGGGGCATATTGAGAGCATTATTTTTAGCCAGCAAGATATCATTTCATGGGGGCTATATGCAATACGCACACATTTCAGTAATTTTGAACTCTTGGTCCTTCTGTATAAATTGTTTGCTGTATTCATCTAGCAATCATTTAACCATTTGATGTTTGGAAATGGCTCTCCCAATGAGGTGGCAATATAAATGTGTTCATGGAGGACAACAGTGTCTGAACAAGCCTCCCAAGCTCTAGAAGTACTCATCGGATGTCCCAATCAGGCCTTTGTAAAGGTTCATTGAGGGGCCATTTCCTAAGGGCTACTTATAGTAGCTATCTCACATATTTTTAGACATCTGGATGGGCATGTGTAGTTGTCTGGCCAAGAGTGAGAAACATTTGTAGGAGATAAATTCTTATTTGTAAATATCGTACATATATTGGGACATTATTTTTGGACATTAATTTGTAACCCAAAAATTAGGTTAATTTTCAGAAGTTTAGACTTAGGAAAATAACCCCACAAATACTTTTTATTCTCTAAGAGCTTTCTATTCATACCCTACTTGCCCATATTCAACCTTACCTTGAGCTTCTAAAAATGAAACCCTAATTTCTGGTCATATAGTCAAAGGTGTAGTCAAAGGAGTATATGAGATAATTTCACCAACTTTATGTAAGTTTCTTCATCACCTTGCTTTAGAGTTACTTCCTCCTACCTTTGTGGTGAAATTTCACCTACCTTTGGAAGGTCTATGAGGAATGTTTATTTCAGTTATGCTTCAGCCCAATCCTCATCAGCCTTGGCTCCTAACCGTCTACTTCACCATCCTTGAAGGCTTTCTTTGAGTAATTGAGTAGTGAGTTAGTTTGTATTTTGGTGTATCTTTATATCCTGCTACTTGGAGGCATTATAATTTTTTATTCATACTCGTGTGTCTATATGCTCTCTCGGTGTGTGTGTTTGAGTTATTCTTGCATCTATCTTGCTTCTTGGGCTAACAACGCCTAACAACTTGCTTAAGTGAGTTTTAAATAGTACATTGAAGCTCATTTGTCATTCATTCTATATGTTTACCATACTTGGACTTCCCTGGCCTCGGTAGAGTCACCCACACAGCTGCCTTGGTGTGGGTGCAGAGGTATGGGACACTAGCCCTCGTGGTGATATGAGGTTCCTTTGTGATTCATTGTGTGAGTTCACCAGAATTGGACTCTTGGCCTTCAGAGGAGTCACCCACAGGTGTCTTGATGTGGGTGTGGTCGTATGAAATAACAACCACACATGGACTGATTCATTGTGTGAGTGGTCACCCACACACGTGTTAGGTTCTATGGCTGGGCGCTGTATGATGTCCATTCCTTGATGTCTTTACTGTATGTCGTGTACTTGTTCTTGTTAGCAAGAAGGATCCTTGCAAGACACTAACATCCATAGCAAAGAATCTTCTTCCTTGAAGAATGAGGCAAGGTGAATCACAGAAAACCACTAGATTTTGACATGACCTCTTCCTTTTTGAATAGGGTCTTCCCTCTTAAATAGGGTCATATGGTGTGCTGATGCTACTAGTGAGAGAGAAGGATGAGGGAGGCACATGTGAACAGGTGATGAAAATTAGTTGTGCTTTCTCCTGCGTGGCACTTCTAGTTTTCATGTATCAGTAGTTTATTGGAAAGAGAGACATTATACAATGTGTGTAATGATACAAAACTGAATATAGGTTGAATGAAAAGGTTTCTAGGTATAAAATGTAGAGAGAGAAAGTGCCTAAGAGGTATGATGTGAGAGAATATGTGTAATACGAAGTCTGTAATCTGTCAAAACTGGTTATTACAGAAAACCCTAATCTGAATTTAGGTCTTCTATGATTTTGAGCAGCAACTATGGAACCTTCTCGCATTAAAGTGATAGATAATGACTTGGTACAACAACAACGCTTGAAGAAACCCTAAATTAAGAAGCTAATACTCACAAAATCAGCATGCACACAAGAAAGTGTGAAGAAGATGATGGTTAAGCTTCCAAAAACACCTCCAGATTTGCATTATCTCCTCCAAGAGTCCTCCTAACTCAAAACCCTAGAGCAGGTCCTTGTATGTGTGCAAGGATTGATGATAAGATGATGCCCCAAAGCCCTCTTTATATAGTGTAGAGTTTCCATGCAAAAATCCCAATACAACAGAACCAAAAGGAGTAAACCAAACTCGAATTTGCGCCTAGCAACATACGTATGTATTTTTCTAATCGATTTGCTTCTTGTATCTTGCTTTCGATTCGCCTAATCTAAGCCATTGGATTGATTAGCTCTTTTAAGATTAAGTCCAAGCCATTGATATAATATGAAAATCAAGTTGAAAAGTAGAATTACGGTTTGCCGTTTGGCTGAATTATGGTGCCTAATAGTGCAATGTTATGTACCAATAGAAAGCTTTTAGAGTTTTTGACCATCTTTTACCAAAATTTGACTAAGTACCAAAATCAGTGTTGTTGGATTTTTGATGATTTTGATGCATTCTAACATTGTTTTCCAACAACCTCTCCCTCAATGTCATAATAGCATAAGGTTCAATAATCTGCATAACTTTCGATGTCTTGCCTCTGGATAATGTTTTGGTATACATATCTTCCACATTCTCACTTGTAGGTTCATATACTAGCTCAATGTGTCTTTTAGATATCTCCTCCTGAATGAAATGATTATGTACTTCAATATGCTTTGTCCTTTTAGATATCTGTTCCCGAATGAAATGATAACGGATATCAATATGCTTTATCCTTGTATGATGAATAGGAGTCTTTACATAGCAATAACACTTTGACTATCGGAAAATATATGCATAGGTTTTAGGAAGATGAACATGAACGTCCAGGTGACCTAGAATTTTCGGAAGCCAAATAGCTTCAAGTATAACTGTAAAGGAAGCCCTATATGTTAGACTCAAGATATGACAGGAAGGAGATGGTTGAACCACATCCTAGAGGGAGGATTAAGAAGTAATCCTCAACCATGGCTTTTGGGGCAAATGGTTAGCCCATCG
>CM035425.1:126322591-126335091 GCA_020310875.1 Ceratopteris richardii | reverse complement strand
CCCTAAGGTAGGAGGATTTGAACCCAAAACCTCCTACTTTCAAGGGAAGTACTTTGACCACTCCACCATCTCTTGGAGTTGTACTCAAGTTCTCTTTCTTTATTACTTGTGGAAGGCGTGTGCGTCGATTCCAAGATTGGACCCAAGAAAGAAT
Organism: Ceratopteris richardii; assembly: GCA_020310875.1. Classification (NCBI taxonomy): domain Eukaryota; kingdom Viridiplantae; phylum Streptophyta; class Polypodiopsida; order Polypodiales; family Pteridaceae; genus Ceratopteris; species Ceratopteris richardii. The sequence goes on along the minus strand of CM035425.1, from coordinate 126,334,937 downwards.
CAAGTGTATCTCTCAATCCGTAGGTCTGATTTAGGCGTGTAATATACCGTTGGAAAGCTCTCGGAACGAACTTTCCAATGAGCTAGCTTGGAAGTGTGAATTCCTTCAAAATCCTTGGGTGGCACTTGATTGAGTGTTCAAGATACCAAGCAAATGTTGAGAACACGGGATCGAGACACCAAGGTTGCAAACAAGAAGGTTCAATACACCAAGGTTAAGAGCAAGGGTCGAAGAGCACCATGGAGGATTACAGTAATTCACCTCCACCTGCGGCAACACTTGAACAACAACTAGAGCTCTTGCGGCATGAGCTTCAAGGAGCTCAGAATGAGATCCGACAACGTGATGAAATCCTCGAAAAGATGAAAGCTGAGGAAGACAACCTTACGAGAGTAGTAAAAGCTATTGTGTCTGCCCAATCTGATGTTACTCATTCAAAGATTGGTAATAGAAACTACCAGTTTCTACAATTTGATGGCCGAAAGTATGGGCCTTTAGTACTTTCTTGGTTGTCGCAGTTTGATGATTTTTATACCGATGAAATGTATGCTGAAAGTGAAAAAGTTAAATTTGCCACTAACTATTTAGTAGGTAAAGCTCAACTCTTGTGGAATGTCCTGCGACATAGTACGGAGCGTCCAACAACTTGGAAGGCTTTTCAAGAAAACGTGAAGGATTCATTTCTTCCTCCTCAATACCATTTGCATGTTCGACGAGCATGGACGACCCTTACATGGAAGGAGGGTGATACGGTTACTACCTACACAGAGCGGTTCTGGCAAAATTTACTACTTGTACGAATGCTTGAAGATGTATCAGAGGATATCTTGCAGCAGAAATACGAAGATGGTTTGGAGGTGGGTATCAGTGTTGCATCGCAACGCGTTGCGATGCGTTCGCAACGTTCGCAACGCAACGTCGCAACGTTGCGACGTTCGCAACGCGTTGCGAACAAACACAAAAAAATTTGCCTCAAATGAGGCCGTTTCGCCGAAACGGCCTCATTGAGGCATTTTCGACAGGCGACCCGAGAGCAAAACACACCCTGTGGAAGAGCAAAACGCAAGCTAAGCTTCAAGAAGGACCAAGGTGAAGGTACTTTATTACACACACACCCTCACACACGTGACCCCCCTAAGCTTGCTTCCTATCTTGAGTCCTCTCCAAGCTTCTAACCTCTTCCATCAACATGCCTAAAGCAAAACAAGCATGTTGGGAATATGTGACAAGCCAAGGAAAGATGGGCTCCGGGTGGCCACTCAGCAGAGGTGCGGCAGGTGAACGTTGATGAGCTTGATATAGAGAGGGTCCATGATATACCTAGCATTCCGGCAGAGGACCTTGATCTATATGACATGCTCTATCAGGAGTTGACAGTGCCACAGCATGATACGAGGGCATCTCGGACTCGTTCTAGTCATAGAGCACACAGTGTACCAGGTCCCTCTACTAGTAGGATGGAGGCATCTATTAGTCGAGCACCACATGATGATGATGATGATGATGATAGTGATGATGATGATAGTGACTCAGAGGATTTTGAGGATTGATGACTGCTCATGTGACATGTCATATGTATTATGATATTATGACTTATGATTTACTTGATATTGATTGATCATTGTATTATTGACATTGCAGTTTATTGTTTGACTACTTAGTGATATCATGTATGATGTGACATGGATGATGGTTACTGGAGTTTGGTATGATCATTGATGTATATGTATTATGGACATTGATGATTGGATTCTGATATATCATATCACATATGAGTTATGAGTCATGATAGTCACCAGTGTCATAATTTTGAGATGAGGTTGACTTTTTCACATGTTTTTGTCATAGACTCATAAATTATAATTCTTTGAAGTTTGTTTTAAATTTCAATGTTACTTGTAAGTTGTATATAATAGTATTTGTCTGGACTCTCATCATTTATGTCCATTGTCATATGAGTTGCTTGAATGTGCATTGTGAATTTGAATTTTAGAATGAGTCATTGAGTCATGATAATGATTAGTTGTAAATTCTGACATCATACATGTGCAATGTGCATTGTGCATCTTCCATCACTTCATTGAACAGGTGTCAAGGATTCGAGAATTTGGAATGAATCATAAATATTAAATATTCAATACATATTACATAAATTAACATAATACATACTATATAATACATATTATATATGGATATACTATAATATACATCTATGTTACTATATTTGCAAAAAATTTTGAAAAAAAAAAAGAAATGGTTCGCAACGTTTTCGCAACGTCCAGGTCCAAACGTTGCGATGTTGCTAACGCGTTAGCAACACGTTGCCTTGGACGTTGCGAAAACGTTGCTAACAACCTTGGTGGGTATCCAGGCTAAGCTTCACACCCTACGAGCTACAACCCTCAACGAGGCTATATCTTTTGCTTATGATGCAGAAAAAGAATTCAAGTCCATAACCAAGTCACTCCGTCTACAACAACCACGTCGACGACCATTTCCTGTTAAACCTTCATTTCCTATGAAGCGTAATTTTAATGCCCCATCTTACCCTAGTTTTCCTCGTCCTCCACAATCCAATTACTCAACTCCACCCGTTGCTTCATCTCTCCAACCAACCAAACCACCTACCCTTCAAACTTCAGCAGTGAATGCCCAACAGAAGCCACCACGAATCACTTGCTGGAATTGTGGTAAACCTGGACATACAAAAATAAGGTGCAGATTGCAACCTCTTCATATGAAACCGGCTACAGCTCGATTGCATAACATGGAGGTCTATAATGAAGAAATTCCTCCTGTTTGGACAGAGGAATCACTGGAGAAGGATTTAAGTACCTTGGGTAACGATATCTCTCTACATTCTCTTCTTTGCATGCAGGGTACAATAAATAACAAACTAGTTAAAATTCTACATGACGATGGTAGTTCACATGACTTCATTTCACATTTATTAGTACAAGAACTTAATTTACAAACGTTTCCTTCTTTGTATAAAGTGAAAGCTGCATTTCAAGGTAGTCGTTATAATGTAACACGAGAAGTGCAAGATGTTACGATTAGCATAGGCCCTTATGTTGATTCACGAACATTTTTAATTGCATCTTTGCAATCTTATGATGTTATACTAGGTATGTCTTTTCGTCACCATTACCCACGTATTGACTACCATAGTCATACCTTTAAGTTTGTTTTCAAAGGTCAAATCATTACTTTGTGTGCACGGCATGATTTCCAGCCATTTCCATTGATTAGTCACACTCAAGTAAAACGTGCATTTAGGAAAGGATTCAACTCATGCATTATTTTTGTCAATGTCATCAATGATTATACTCATACACTTCCAGATGCATATAAACCTTTCATGAGTACTTATAAGGATTGTTTTATGTCTGAATATCCCTCTGAACTACCGCCAGTTCGAGGATCCTTTGACCATAGCATAGACTTAGTCCCTGGTAGTTCTCCTCCTCATAAAGCACCTTATAGACATGGCCCACTACATCAAAAGGAAATAGAAAATCAAGTAAAAGACCTATTACAAAAAGGACTTATAAGGCCTAGTTCTTCCCCATTTGGAGCAGCAGTTCTCTTAGTAGAGAAGAAGAATAAAACTTATCGAATGTGCATTGATTATAGAGCCCTTAACAAGATCACGATCAAGAATAGATACCCTATTCCTCGAATAGATGATCTTTTAGATAAGTTACGAGGAGCTCGTGTCTTTAGTAAAATTGATCTTAAATCGGGTTACCATCAGATTCGTATGACACAAAGTGATATTTTTAAGACTGCATTTAGAACTCAAAATGGCCATTATGAATTTATGGTAATGCCTTTTGGACTTACTAATGCCCCTGCTACATTTGCGCGAATGATGAACAATATTTTTCTTGATTACCAAGCTTTTGTTCTTGTATTCTTTGATGACATACTTGTTTACAGTAAGAATGATAGTGAACATGAAAAGCATCTTGAAACAGTTTTTCATTTGTTACGAGAGAAGACACTTTATGCTAATCCTGAAAAGAGTTATTTCTTTCAGCGTAAGCTAGAATATTTAGGACATATTATTAAGTGAAGGTGTGCATGTGGATCCGAAAAAGATTAGAGTTATCATAGAATGGCCTACACCACAAGCAGTCAATGATGTTCGTTCTTTTCTTGGGTTGGCTAGTTTCTATAGGAAGTTTGTTCAAAATTTTTCTTATTTAGCATTGCCTCTTACTTTGTTGTTGAAAAAGAAAATAAAATTTGCATGGGGATTTATCCAACAACAGTCCTTTGACAAACTTAAACATGCACTTTCACATGCACCTGTTTTACAATTACCTGATTTTTCACAACCCTTTCATGTTGTTACTGATGCTAGTGGTTCAGCAATAGGTGCTGTTCTGATGCAAAATGACCATCCCATTGCATTTGAGAGTAGAAAGCTTAAACCCTCAGAGCATAATTCTAGTACGTATGATAAAGAATTGTTACCAGTTGTGCACTCTTTTCGAATTTCGAAACACTATCTTATGGGCTCTGAGGTCTTAATCAAAACCGATCAACAGGCTATTAAACATTTATTCAATCAGCCCTTAATCTCTGATAGGCATCTTAAATGGGCATCATTCATTCAAAATTTCCAACCCATGATACAATATCAGCCTGGTAAAGCTAATGTTGTAGCGGATGCTCTTAGCCGTTTTCCTTTGCATTCTATTGTTTTGAATAATATTTCTGCCATCCAAATTCATTCTTTTCAAGAAATGGTTTCCACTTATGCATCTGATTTGTATTTTTCACGTGCATGGCATGACTTCAACAATGCTGCATCTTTATCTGATGAACATTATACATTTCATAATGGTTTTCTCTATTTTCAACATAGATTGTGCATAACCTAAGCTTTTAAAAATTTTGTCATTAAAGAAATGCATGAACCATCTTACATGGGTCATAGAGGCATACAAAGCACCATTTCTGCTTGCAAAGATTTCTTCTTTTGGCCACACATGGAAAAAGACATTGCACATTATGTTTCTCAATGCATTGTATAGCAGCGTGTCAAACGTCATCATGGTAAACCATTTGGATTATTAATGCCACTTCCTATTCCAAATGAACCATGGGAACAAATCTCTATGGATTTTATCACAGGTCTTCCTATCACTTCATCACATAATGATATGATTTGGACAATAGTTGATAGGTTTAGTAAATATGCATATTTCATTCCATGTAGAAAAACTTTGACTTCACCTCAAGCTGCAAAATTATTCATTAAATGCATTTTTCCAGATCATGGATTTCCTAAAGTAATGTTATCTGATCGTGATGTTAGGTTTTGTAATCATTTTTGGGTTACCTTATTTCAACATTTTGGTTCTAAAATAGATTTTAGCTCTGCATTTCATCCTGAAAGTAATGGACAGAGTGAGGCTACAAATAGTACTATTCTTGATTTATTGCGTTGTTATTCATTAGATAATCCTAATAACTGGGATGAAAAGTTGCCATTGCTTCAATTTGCTTACAATAACACTTCACACACCACTACTGGTCGTGCACCTTTTGAAATAGTTTTTGGTAAAAAGCTTCCCACTCCCATGTCCCTCACCCAAACCGACATTCCGATGGCTGATTCTATTGCTCAAGATCACGTTTCTATACTTCATGATGTTCACGAGCACATTAGGAAAAGTCAAGAGCGATATACACGTATTATCAATACTAAACGATTAGCCAAAGAATTCAAGGAAAATGATTTTGTATGGTTGCGAATAATTAAAAGACGTCTCAAAAATATTTTGCAGCATCCTAAAATTAAACTTGTACCACGCTATTATTGACCATTTCGCATTATAGAAAAAAATAATTATAATTCATTTCGATTAGATATTCCATCCCATTGGACTATACATAATTCTTTTCATATTAGTTTACTTAAACCCTTTAAAGGAACTTTACCACTTGCTCCACTTTTTGATGACCCTCCTTTGATTGAAGAACAATTTGAAATCTTAGTTCTTGAGAAAATCATTGATCATGATGTCACTACTATACGCACAAGTACTCAATATCATCGATATTTGGTTAAGTACAAAAATCACTCTATTGAAGAATGTCAATGGACATATTAATACATTAATAATATAACACTTTAACAATACATTGTTCAATAATATACAACATGCCTCCCAGTTGACAAGCAACTGACCTCATTTGATAAAATAATTCAACACTCTAACAATTCATAATGCAGTGTTCAACATATTCCATGTGACAATCCAACAATGCATTGGCTATTTTATATTTCAATCCAACAATGCATTGTTCAACATATTCCATAAGTTATAACATGCCCCTCAATTGAACAAGCAACTGACCTCAGTTGATAAAATAATAAACATGGATGGCCAGTCACATGTTGCATCACTGAATAAAGAAAATCGGCATGTGCCATGTAAAAATACATGCATGGAAATGTTCATGGAGCTGTTACATTAATGTGTTTGGGTATGATATGCAGAAATTAAGTGGTCATAATGAGGTGTTAATTGTGTTTTATGTATCCATTGACATTCTTCAATAGAGTGATTTTTGTACTTAACCAAATATCGATGATATTGAGTACCTGTGCGTGTAGTAGTGACATCATGATCAATGATTTTCTCAGGAACTAAGATTTCAGATTGTTCTTCAATTAAAGGAGGGTCATCAAGAAGTGGAGCAAGTGGTAAAGTTCCTTTAAAGGGTTTAAGTAAACTAATATGAAAAGAATTATGTATAGTCCAATGGGATGGAATATCTAATCGAAATGAATTATTATTAATTTTCTTCTATAATGCGAAACGGTCCATAATAGCGTGGTGCAAGTTTAATTTTAGGATGTTGCAAAATATTTTTGAGACGTCTTTTAATTATTCGCAACCATACAAAATCATTTTCCTTGAATTCTTTGGCTAATCGTTTAGTATTGATAATACGTGTATATCGCTCTTGACTTTTCCTAATGTGCTCGTGAACATCATGAAGTATAGAAACGTGATCTTGAGCAATAGAATCAGCCATCGGAATGTCGGTTTGGGTGAGGGACATGGGAGTGGGAAGCTTTTTACCAAAAACTATTTCAAAAGGTGCACGACTAGTAGTGGTGTGTGAAGTGTTATTGTAAGCAAATTGAAGCAATGGCAACTTTTCATCCCAGTTATTAGGATTATCTAATGAATAACAATGCAATAAATCAAGAATAGTACTATTTGTAGCCTCACTCTGTCCATTACTTTCAGGATGAAATGCAGAGCTAAAATCTATTTTAGAACCAAAATGTTGAAATAAGGTAACCCAAAAATGATTACAAAACCTAACATCACGATCAGATAACATTACTTTAGGAAATCCATGATCTGGAAAAATGCATTTAATGAATAATTTTGCAGCTTGAGGTGCAGTCAAAGTTTTTCTACATGGAATGAAATATGCATATTTACTAAACCTATCAACTATTGTCCAAATCATATCATTATGTGATGAAGTGATAGGAAGACCTGTGATAAAATCCATAGAGATTTGTTCCCATGGTTCATTTGGAATAGGAAGTGGCATTAATAATCCAAATGGTTTACCATGATGACGTTTGACACGCTGACATACAATGCATTGAGAAACATAATGTGCAATGTCTTTTTCCATGTGTGGCCAAAAGAAGAAATCTTTGCAAGCAGAAATGGTGCTTTGTATGCCTCTATGACCCATGTAAGATGGTTCATGCATTTCTTTAATGACAAAATCTTTAAAAGCTTGGGTTATGCACAATCTATGTTGAAAATAGAGAAAACCATTATGAAATGTATAATGTTCATCAGATAAAGATGCAGCATTGTTGAAGTCATGCCATGCACGTGAAAAATACAAATCAGATGCATAAGTGGAAACCATTTCTTGAAAATAATGAATTTGGATGGCAGAAATATTATTCAAAACAATTGAATGCAAAAGAAAACGGCTAAGAGCATCCGCTACAACATTAGCTTTACTAGGCTGATATTGTATCATGGGTTGGAAATTTTGAATGAATGATGCCCATTTAAGATGCCTATCAGAGATTAAGGGCTGATTGAATAAATGTTTAATAGCCTGTTGATCGGTTTTGATTAAGACCTCAGAGCACATAAGATAGTGTTTCCAAATTCGCAAAGCATGCACAACTGGTAACAATTCTTTATCATACGTACTATAATGATGCTCTGAGGTCTACTGAGGTCAGTTGCTTGTCAACTGAGAGGCATGTTGTATATTATTGAACAATGTATCGTTAAAGTGTTATATTATTAATGTATTAATATGTTTTTGATGTTTATGTTATAGCAGCTAAAGGTTCGTGAGGAGCGTGCAATGCGTGAAAGGGAGGACATCAATAATCCGAATAATTATTATTTAGCTTGTAAATAAACCTGCGTAGAAGGTTCTATTGTTAGAAAAGTAATGGTTAGAATAAGGGTCGTTGTAGACCGCAATTTCTGTTATTCAAAGTAATGGCTTTCTGTAAAAGTTACTAACTTTTAGTTTCACGCCTACTTTTTGAAGCCTCCCTCATGTAACCACTATTTTCGATGTAATCAAAAGTCCTATAAATACATGCACTCTGTTGACTGTCGAAACAGAGTGCATGGGGGAGATTGCACCCAATCTTGCGTTCGGTCTCGTCTCTTGTTGCCTCTATTTTCTGTGTGTTTTTCTGCGTCCGTAATCTCTGTATGCGCGTGAGCAAGATCCTGACAACAGTGGTGCTGACATCAATAATCCGAATAATTATTATTTAGCTTGTAAATAAACCTGCGTAGAAGGTTCTATTGTTAGAAAAGTAATGGTTAGAATAAGGGTCGTTGTAGACCGCAGTTTTTGTTATTCAAAGTAATGGCTTTCTGTAAAAGTTACTAACTTTTAGTTTCACGCCTACTTTTTGAAGCCGCCCTCATGTAACCACTATTTTCGACGTAATCAAAAGTCCTATAAATACATGCACTCTGTGGACTGTCGAAACAGAGTGCATGGGGGAGATTGCACCCAAGAGACGAGACCGAACGCAAGATTGGGTGCAATCTCCCCCCATGCACTCTGTTTCGACAGTCCACGGAGTGCATGTATTTATAGGACTTTTGATTACGTCGAAACTAGTGGTTACATGAGGGCGGCTTCAAAAAGTAGGCGTGAAACTAAAAGTTAGTAACTTTTACAGAAAGCCATTACTTTGAATAACAGAAACTGCGGTCTACAACGACCCTTATTCTAACCATTACTTTTCTAACAATAGAACCTTCTACGCAGGTTTATTTACAAGCTAAATAATAATTATTCGGATTATTGATGTCCTCCCTTTCACGCATTGCACGCTCCTCACGAACCTTTAGCTGCTATAACAGAAACATCAAAAACATATTAATACATTAATAATATAACACTTTAACAATACATTGTTCAATAATATACAACATGCCTCTCAGTTGACAAGCAACTGACCTCAATTGACAATGCATTGTTCAACATATTCCATGTGACAATCCAACAATGCATTGGCTATTTTATATTTCAATCCAACAATGCATTGTTCAACATATTCCATGTGACAATCCAATAATGCATTGGCCAACGTCTTCCATAATACATTAATAATTTAACACTCCAACAATTACTTGTTCAACATATTCCATAATTCATAACATGCCCCTCAGTTGAAAAGACAACTGACCTCAGTTCATAAAATAATAAACATGGATAGCCAGTCACATGTTTCATCACTGAACGAAAAGAAAACATAGGCATGTTCCATGTAAAAACACATGCATGGAAATGTTCATGGAGGTGTTAAGTTATTAAAAGTATCTGTGAGATGCGGACATAGTCTTTCTAATGAATTTGGGCAAGCAAAACTTGAATATGCTCCTATGGACTAAATTCAATATGTAAATGCATCACAATTATCAAACATGTAGGGTAAACTTTAAAGGTAGAAATGAATCCTTGAACTCGTCTTGAAAAGCCTTCCAGGTGCGTGGACAATATGTACTATGACAAAGATCACTCCACCATTGCTGCGCTCTTCCTACCAAATAATTAGTGGAAAACTCGATTTTCTTATTTTCTGAATATAACTCATTGGAAAAGAAATCGTTGAATAGGGATAGCCATGATAAGACAAAGCGGCCATCTTTTCGTCCGTCGAATTGAAGCATAACATAACGTCCTTGTATGGCTTGTTGAAGTGCTTGAAGTTCTTGGTTCATAATCTCTAACTCTTGCTCGAATGAAACTCCAGGTAAAGGTGAATTACAAAAATCTTCCATGGTGCTCTTGGACCCTTTCTCTTAACCTTGGTGTATTGAACCTTCTTGTTTGCAACCTTGGTGTCTCGATCCCGTGTTCTCAACCTTGCTTGGTATCTTGAACACTCAATCAAGTGCCACCCAAGGATTTTGAAGGAATTCACACTTCCAAGCTAGCTCATTGGAAAGTTCGTTCCGAGAGCTTTCCAACGGTATATTACACGCCTCAATCCGACCTACGGATTTAGAGATATACTTGATTCTTTCTTGGGTCCAATCTTGAAATCGACGCGCGCGCCTTCCACAAGTAATAAAGAGAGAGAACTTGAGTACAACTCCAAGAGATGGTGGAGTGGTCAAGTTACTTCCCTTGAAAGTAGGAGGTTCTGGGTTCAAATCCTCCTACCTTAGGGACTCTAAACCTCTTTATTACCACTCAAAAATTAAAATTGCCTCGCGCGTAGCCAACGGTCGCCAAGGGAGCCTTGGGTGCCAATGTTTCCAATGTTGCCAATGTATTGCTTAAGTTATTGCGTAAGTTCTTTGCCTTAGTCGACGCCTTGGAGTAAGCCGAAGGAGTAAACGTAGGTGAAAACGTAGGTTCTGGTTCTGGAACTGGAACTGGAACTGGAACTGGAACTGGAACTGGAACTGGAACTGGAACTGGAACTGGAACTGGAACTGGAACTGGAACTGGAACTGGAACTGGAACTGGAACTGGAACTGGAACTGGAACTGGAACTGGAACTGGAACTGGAACTGGAACTGGAACTGGAACTGGAACTGGAACTGGAACTGGAACTGGAACTGGAACTGGAACTGGAACTGGAACTGGAACTGGAACTGGAACTGGAACTGGAACAGGAACAGGAACAGAAACCGAAACCGAAGACGGAGATGGAATCGGAATTCAGAATCGCGAACAGAGAACAGAACCCTCTGTATTGACGCGTGCAGAGCTTTGATACCTCTGTATTGACAACAGTGGTATCAGAGCTCTACACGCGTCAATACAGAGGGTTCTGTTCTCTGTTCGCGATTCTGAATTCCGATTCCATCTCCGTCTCCGTCTTCGGTTTCGGTTTCGGTTTCTGTTTCTGTTTCTGTTTCTGTTTCGTCTTCGGTTTCGGTTTCGGTTTCTGTTTCTGTTTCTCTTCCTGTTCCAGAACCAGAACCTACGTTTTCACCTACGTTTTCACCTACGTTTTCACCTACGTTTTCACCTACGTTTACTCCTTCGGCTTACTCCAAGGCATCGACTAAGGCAAAGAACTTAGGCAATAACTTAGGCAATACATTGGCAACATTGACACCCAAGGCTCCCTTGGCGACCGTTGGTAGCCGTTGGCTACGCGCGAGGCAATTTTAATTTTTTGAGTGGCAATAGAGAGGTTTAGAGTTCCTAAGGTAGGAGGATTTGAACACACAACCTCCTACTTTCAAGGGAAGTAACTTGACCACTCCACCATCTCTTGGAGTTGTACTCAAGTTCTCTCTCTTTATTACTTGTGGAAGGCGCGCGCGTCGATTTCAAGATTGGACCCAAGAAAGAATCAAGTGTATCTCTCAATCCGTAGGTCGGATTGAGGCGTGTAATATACCGTTGGAAAGCTCTCGGAACGAACTTTCCAATGAGCTAGCTTGGAAGTGTGAATTCCTTCAAAATCCTTGGGTGGCACTTGATTGAGTGTTCAAGATACCAAGCAAGGTTGAGAACACGGGATCGAGACACCAAGGTTGCAAACAAGAAGGTTCAATACACCAAGGTTAAGAGAAAGGGTCCAAGAGCACCATGGAAGATTTTTGTAATTCACCTTTACCTGGAGTTTCATTCGAGCAAGAGTTAGAGATTATGAACCAAGAACTTCAAGCACTTCAACAAGCCATACAAGGACGTTATGTTATGCTTCAATTCGACGGACGAAAAGATGGCCGCTTTGTCTTATCATGGCTATCCCTATTCAACGATTTCTTTTCCGATGAGTTATATTCAGAAAATAAGAAAATCGAGTTTGCCACTAATTATTTGGTAGGAA